>JAXQQM020078314.1:0-15863 GCA_034641835.2 Pinus albicaulis | reverse complement strand
ATATCTTGGTGTTATATTGACGACCAGAAAATTACGGATTCACCATATTTCACCATGTTTCAAAAAAGAGAATTATATCACAATTATGAGACTTTTGGACGAACTTAACGGTAGACCAGAAGAGTACTGAAGCAGTTAGACGTGTTAGAGGAAAACAGAACCCTGTGTGGAAAGTACGGGAGAGTTTCATTGACATAAATCAATGATCCCATTATAGGTTTAGGTTGGACAGACGTTTCCCAAATGTTAGGTTTAGACAGACGTGTCCCAAACATTAAAGAAACTAACTTAAATACTTCATATTCGAGCTTTCTTTCAACCAAAGACATAACTAAAGTATGTATTCCGAGCTTTTCTCGAGCTGTTAAATCAAAGATATAGATTAGAGGAGTTCTTATTTTAGGATTAAAATAATTATTAGGTAAATGGTAAGATTGAACTTTTCATATTATTTATATTTTTAATGGTATTCATAAATTAAAGATTAAGATTTATTTCAATTTTATTTCTATTTATTTAATTAAAAAATATAATATAAATATGAATTATTGTTTTTTTGACATTTAATAATGATAATTTATCATTCCTAAATATCATTTTATTTTTCTTTTATTAAATTTCCTTCTTTAATAAATTTCTTCCCCACCTCTTCTAATTAAATTTTCAGTAATATTAATTATTAATTATTATTTCCCAATAAAATTTCTCTTTCATTAATTACTATTTATTATTTAGCTTTTCATTTCCTTAATTGTTAATTCCCAGTTCGTTTTAATTCATTAATTAATCTCACTAAAATATATAAATTCATTAATTACTCTTAGTAAATTTAAAATATTCATCTTATACTTCTTTTTTTTCCTTTAAATGCTCTCGTTAACTCTTAAACTTATTAATTTTGAATTCATTCATTAACTCTGGTACCTTTCAACTATTTAAACTTTTATACACTCTTTTCTAATCATATTTCTTGATGGATAGAGTGTCTACCAAAATAATGGATACAATCTTTGCCAATTGACGAATAGTAATGAACTCCACACACAAAAGTATACATGATGTAATTTAAAAGAAAATTATAGTTTAATAATATTATCAATATAAAAATATCATAAATTAAATATAAGTGTCTATCAATATGGAAGCTAAAATTATATTTATTATAAAAAATATTACTTTAACAAAAAATACCATCACCAATGATATCACCTTCAGGTTAGCTTGTACGACTTGTACATTGATAAAACCTTTGAGTATAAACAATTGAATATATCCGGACAAAAAGGTTATGCTAAGGATATCACCTTCATGTTAGCTTGTACGACTTGTACATTGATAAAACCTTTGAATATAAACAATTGAATATATGCGCATATGTTAAACCAAAAAAAGAAAAGAGATCTTTATATACACCTAATAATTATTGTTATTTAAATTAAAATTATACAAGTATTATTGCAAAATAGACATTATTATTGATGCAATTAAAATAATTTTATATTTCAATATAAACTTTACATAGAACAAACAATAATTAAAAGTTAACAAGATATTATTATACTCAATGGTGTTTTTTAGGTGTTTTACGATCACTATGAGGAAATGTCTTAGTGTCCCTAAAATGAAGCATTAAATAAAAATAATAAAATATATTGTCCATTCAATTGAAAAAACCTTGGACGGGAAGAGAGATGGCGTTGTGGTCTTTGTGTAACTCCTACTTGATTGCATATGGTTAGGGTTTCCCACATAAGGTTATGTTTTCTAGACTGGTTACCTTTCGCTCCTGCCGCCTGAAGACTGCTTGGGGCTTCCGTGTGGTCATCTGTTTTTCTTGGCTGCTGTGACGACCGTTCCTGACAGGTATCGACCATTTGCCTCCATTTTTGCCCATTCCTTTCCATGGGTTGAGATGGAAGAGGAACTCATGGAATATTCCTAGGATGCCTTCGAGGAGGTGTCGATCTGGACAACCTCCCCGTCACACCTCTCCCCTCCCTCCACATCGTTGTCTCTGCAGTTCCCTTCCTCTGCGACAGGTGGGCCTAGGGTTTCAACGGTTCCCATCTTCCCGTTCAACGACTCCCCATAGTAGAATTTCCCACTTCCTTTAGAATCTCCTCCCTCCTCCCTGTTTGAGTCTCTTCCTGTTTTATCTGACGCCATACCGCTTCATGATCAACCTTCGTTTTCCTCGATGTCCATTTATTTCATTTCATCCTGCCTACAAACATATTCCTCCCCTCCGCTTTTAGATGTTGGTTCTATACCGCTTCCCCCTCCCAAACACTCTTTCAGACACCACATCTCTCACCTAAGGTCTTCTGTGTTTCTTGACCTTCCTCAGTAGGCCTCATGCCCACTCTCGTTGAGATATTATGCAGGGCTATTCTGGACCCTCTACTTGGTGATTTCTCCACGACATCCGATGATCAACGTTTAGAGGCAGGCTCGGTTCCCCCATCTCAGGGAAAATCGTCCCAAGGCCCTAAGAAATCTAAGTGTGTTAAGTTTGGTTCGAAGAAGCTTGATATGGTGCTAAGTGATAGACTCCATATGGGTGAGGTAATGGAAACAATGGATCGAGTCTTGGTGGGACATGTTTGCAGATGAAAATACAACCTTGCAACGCTCCATCTCTGGATATTGGAGATTTGGGGATAGTTTATGGAAGAATTGCATGTGGTTGTCATCTTGCCTCGTGGATGGTTTGCCCTTAGCTTATAGAGACTAAAACACATTCAGTGGTTACTTACTCGATTTTGGCATTAAACATGCCCTGACTCTCTTAAAGATATGGAGTCCTGTCTTCGACCCTGAACATGAGCAGCTTGGCATGGGTTCGATCTAGGTCCGCCTCCCTGGACTTCCCCTCCACTTTTGGTCGGAAGACATATTCAAGAATATTGGGAATGCATTCAAAACCTTTTTAGATTATGGTAAATCCTACAATGCTACCACAATCATGTTTATGGCTCGTATTCTTGTTCATTTGGACATTATAGAGGGACTAGAAGAATCCATTAACATTAGCTAGAGACAATTTTCTCGTTTGCAGATCCTAGACTATGAAGGGGTGTTGCACTGAAAATTGTCACCTTGACATTCTGCTATCTGTATGAGCTCATTATGATTCATACTTTCCTCCTTTGCATGTCTAAAACATCAGTTCCTCATGTCAAGCCTTAAAAATAAGAGAAAAGCTCTCAAAAATCTCTAAAACTTTGGTATCGCAGTTTCTCTTTGTCTTACCTGCGGTCCCGCACCTAATGGTCATGTCTCCTACGTACCTGACCTCACTTTCTCTTTTTCTTACCTGCGGTCCCGCACCTAATGGTCATGTCTCCTCCGTACCTGACCGCACTTTCTTTGTGTTAAAAGTGCGGACCCCTGTAAAAGATTAAAAAGGCGCAAGTAAACTCAAAAAGATCACTTTCAGTCATTTCTAGAAGCCTCTGGAAGGAATCTTGCGGTGTAAAATCTAGTCTTTTCAGGTTCATGTATCCCATGCCTTAAGGAGCTAACCCCTTGATGTGAGGAACTTATCCCTTTGAAGGAGGATTCTATCCCTTCATAAGTGGAACTGTAACCTCCTCTTTTGCACTATAAAAAGAGGCATTGGGTAGCCTCAAAGGGAGTTCAAGATTTAGTGTCATTTGAGGTAAAGTGCTGTTGGAACTTAGACTCCTTTAGCTGAGATTTTATGAGGAAATATTACATACTTGTATGCATCTCGGTTGGAAGAGTGCAAGCCTTGTTAGAGTAAAGGAAATTCCTGCTTCGGACCCCAGGAAGACCTGTTCAACATCAAGGCTGAAAAGGTTGTAAGGTTCTTCTACTATTTCAAAGTTAATAAAAATAAGTTTGTTTTTCTCAATAAGCTATCATTTGATTGTTTGTTTTATGGATTCCTTGATCACCATAATAGATATGATTTATGAATATATGATATGCAGGTGCTATTTGATGTTTGCTTGTTTGTGATTGCAGATCTTCGAAGGTAACTCTTTCAGGAAACTGAAGGACGACTACTACAAACAAGCGTTGGATCGAGGTAGGATCGTAACACCTTTGTAGCATTTACTTATAAATCGTGATATATCTAGAGAAAGATAGATTTAATTGTCTGTTTGTTGCTAGACTATCTTCTGATACTAGGGAGATCGATCTTGTCCACAAGATCGATTTATCCGTCCAACAAATTGGCAACTCTACTGGGGATGGTTCCTGTTACTGAGTCAACCTAGTGAAAAAATGAATCAGGTATGAGGACAGTTCCTTTTACTGTGTCAACCTTGTTAAAAAATGAATTAGTGGGTAATGAGGACAATTCTTCTCCTGTGTCAACCTCATTAAAAAATGAATCAGTAGGTTATATAGGTAAATTGTTGAGAGTAGATTTGAGGACAGTTCTTTTACTGTGTCAACCTCATTAAAAAATGAAACATTTAGGTGAGGATATTTCCTGTTACTATGTCAACCTCGTTAAAAAATGAAACACGTTGCCATGAGCATAGTTCTTTTCCAGTGTCAAGCTCATTAAAAAATGAAACAAATCCTCCCCTAATTAAGTCGAGTCTTTGACTAGATCTCGTAAATGTTAAGTCGAATATTTAGGTTAGTTATTTCAGTTTTTGCATAATTTTCTTACAGTTTTAGGTCGGGTCTTTCATATGATCTCGTAAATGAACCTTCATTCCATCTAGCTATTAATTACTAGTAGTCTATTTAGTTGAATTAAATGAAGCTGGGGGGGCATGGGCTCTAGCAGTTATGCTTGGGGGGCATTAAGACCTATCTCAAGCAAAGTTTTCTTTGTTTCAAGCTTGTGTAAAAATGAAACCTATCTTGAGTCCATTTCGGTTATTGTTTCAAGACTCGTTAAACTCATGAAAATCCCGAGACGATTTTGCTATCTTTCATTCTCGTAAAACACATGAAAATGACGAGTTCTTTCCATCTTTTCTTGCTCGTAAATTAAATTTAAATTCGGCCACAGGAGTATATTTTTATCCCTTTTTCGAACTCGTTAAAACTTACGAAAAAGTGAACACCATGAGTACATTTTTTATCCCTTTTTCAAACTCGTTAAAACTTACGAAAAAGCGAAACCTTGGAGTCCTCTTTTAAGCCCTTTTTAGACTCTCGAAAATTGAAAATATTGCCAAGCACTTGATTAATTGAACTTGTTAAAATAAATGAATGATTGTTCCTTCAGTATAAGTTTACCCCTTTTACGGACTGAAATGGAATATTTACGAAAAAGGTATACGTTGACTAATTATGGTCAATAGAGTTCTCTCCCACATTATTTTATCCTTTTTTGGGCTTGAGAGACTAAATTTACCAAAAAGTAAACCCATGGAGTTTTCTTAAGTTTTTCTTCTAACTCCATAAAATTGAAAAAAACCAAGTTTCTCCTATACTGGACTCGTTAAAATTTAACAGTAAAGGACCTGTTCAATTTTAAGCAGGAATGAACCACTCCTTCTTAGGGTTCAAATTTTAAACTAAGTTGGACTCATCCGAAGGATGAGCTTATAAACAAGAAAATGTTATCCTCCTCAAGCTTGTCAAAAATAAAAAGGTACTTGCCAGAAATGGTGGGGGACAAGAGAGAAAAATGAACATGTTTGTTACATTTTGATTATTCGGAAAACTGTTAACCACTCTTGAACATGACACTTTTGTTCGCCTAGGTTGGGAAAATACTTTGCCTAACATTTAATCAAACCATATTGAAAGTCTTCAGCCTATTTATGGGTATTAGCTTTGGGTCAATTGTCACCAAGCCATCTGTAGTGTCGTTATGTGTTCAAGAGGACAGTTCAAACAAACCATTCATCTGAAAAGTATTTTTCTTCCATTTTGACCATCCCCGAGTCAATCCTTGCCAATATATTTCTTCAAAACTTGATCTATGATTTCGTGTTGTGGACCTGCCTACGACGGATCACTTTCAATCGACGACAGCTCATTATTTAGGAATTCGATCTAGAAATCGTCAGTAACTTGAAATCTGCATGCCTCAATGGCAGGTTTCTCACCTTCGATGACAGGTTGCATCATTGACCTTCGATCAGATGATTCCGTGATATGTTCGACTTCAGCTCATTCATTCACGTTTCATGGATTGTACTGAGTACTTTGAGGATCATTGACATTACTGGTGGTTACTCTCACACTTGTTAACAGTTCACATTATTGACTGGTAATCAAGTGGTTTCTTCTATGTTTGACTTCGACACATTCATTCACATGGATATAATCGTACTAGTTCGAGAAGCGGAAATAAAGACCCCGGATCTAGTTTCTACCATCCAGGCTGTGAGGAATTTTGTTATTCATTTATACAGTGGACTATTCATAAACATATGGTTGCATCCATACTATGTCTACACATGTCTATACTATTGATGTATTAAAAAATAATTCTTGTATCAGAATAGTTTAAGTCAGTTTTTTAGTTAGTTTTGACCTGAGTATGGGAATGCCTACCTCAGTGATGATATGTATACATATATATATTTTTCATTGAATGTTTTTACAGGTTCCGACTGGGGTGTCCACAAGATGATCCTTGAAATGATAAAGTACTTCACTCTTCATACATGACAGACTCTATCTTCATCTATTACAGACTTCGCACTTTAGGGGGCAATCTGTTGCACTGAAAATTGTCACCTTGACATTCTGCTATATGTATGAGCTCATTATCATTCATAATTTCCTCCTTTGCAAGTCTAAAAACATCAGTTCCTCATGTCAAGTCTTAAAAATAAGAGAAAAGCTCTCAAAAGTCTCTAAAACTCTGGTATCACACTTTCTCTTTGTCTTACCTGTGGTCCCGCACCTAATGGTCATGTCTCCTGCGTACCTGACCACACTTTCTCTGTGTTAAGGGTGTGGACCCCTGTAAAAGATTAAAAAGGCACAAGTAAACTCAAAAAGCTCACTTTCAATCATTTCTAGAAGCTTCTGGAAGGAATCTTGCGGTGGCAAGTCCGCTCTTTTTAGGTTCATGTATCCCATGCCTTAAGGAGCTAACCCCTTGATGTGAGGAGCTTATCCCTTTGAAGGAGGATTCTATCCCTTCATAGGTGGAACTGTAACCTCCTCTTTTGCACTATAAAAAGAGGCATTGGGCAGCCTCAAAGGGTTACAACTAGACAATTCAGGAGTTCAAGCTTTAGTGTTATTTGAGGTAAAGTGTTGTTGGAACTTAGACTCCCTTAGCTGAGATTTTATGAGGAAAGATTACATACCTGTATGTATCTCGGTTGGAAGAGTGCAAGGCTAGTCAGAGTAAAGGAAATTCCTGCTTCGGACTCTGGGAAGACCTGTTCAACATCAAGGCTGAAAAGGTTGTAAGGTTCTTCTACTATTTCAAAGTTAATACAAATAAGTTTGTTTTTCTCAATAAGCTGTCAATTGATTGTTTATTTTATGGATTCCTTGATCACCATAATAGATATGATTTATGAATATATGCTATGTAGGTGCTATTTGATGTTTGTTTGTTTGTGATTGTATATCTTCGAAGGTAACTCTTCCAGGCGACTGAAGGACGACTACTACAAACAAGTGTTGGATCAAGGTAGGATCGTAACACCTTTGTGGCATTTACTTATAAATCATGATATATCTAGAGAAAGATAGATTTAATTGTCTATTTGTTTCTAGACTATCTTCTGATACTAGGGAGATCGATCTTGTCCGCAAGATTGATTTATCCGGCCAAAAAGGGGTTCCCTTCCCCTGTCATAGTTCCCATGTGGTGTGTCATATCTATAAGGAAAGCCCTCTTCTTCACTCACACAAGGATCCAAATGACTCTGTTGCGCCATCGGATACAATCGCTCCTCCCATACCTCCTTCCTCACAGGCTCCCTCCACTGGTGGATGTGCTCATAGGTCAAAGACTTCAGATGTTAAATCCGGATTTGCTCCTCCATGCCCACCTTCTCCCAGGATCACTCGATCTCGCACGACGACCACTAATATTTCATCGTGTACTCCTCTTCCCCTCCCTTTTTCATCTTCTATGCTTACATGTGTATTTGAATTGGGTCATGTATCACACTGTACCTCAGCTCGTCCCTTGGCTATCCTCAATATTCCCTGGCCCCCTTCTAATCCCCCTCTCACCTATTCAGACATTCCCCCTACTATTCTGGGACACTTCACCTGTTGCTTTGCCTCTGAGGAATCATCAGAATTAAGAGAAAGTTACTCATACTTCCTTAGATCATTGACCAAATTATCCTCTAGCTCCTCTCGCGAGCTTGGCATCATCCCTTCCATCCACCCCCCTAAAATTATGAGAGGTATACACTCCCTTATCTCTAATTCCATCATCCAAGGACGGCATGATGTGGCTGATGGTTGACAACACACACTTGATCTAGTCCTTAGAGCACATATGATCCTCCCTGGAATTTCCCCATGAATATTTTGTCCTTAAAATGTAGCGGAATGGCCAGCTTTGCAAAAAATCTCGTCCTCAAGAGATTATTTGATAATATTCTAGTTGATGTTATATTTCTTCAAGAGACACTTGGACCTGCTAATATGATTTTACATTCTCTACAATCTCTTAGACTCAGATGGATATTCCATGCCTTAGATATCCGTGGGAGATCTTGAGGTATTGCCTTGGGTATTAATACACGATGGATTAAATTCCTCAATCTTTGGGGTGTGGGGGGCGTCATTGGTGCTGACATCTTATATACTAATCCTTGTTGTGACTTTTGCCTCATGAACATCTACAGACCATGCTTTGATCGATTAAATTTTTGGGAGAATATTCTCAATCTATCCTTCATGACTATTGATAACCTCATCCTGGGGGGATTTTAATTTCTCTATTGGTCTTGCTCAACCTTGGGGACATTATGCTCAGACCAATCCTCTTCCTGAGACTCTGGAGACCCTGATGGATGATCATCACTTGGTTTATATCCATTCGCCTCGTCCACAACCTACTTGGCATAATCATAGGGTGGGGGATGCCTCTTTCGCGAGAATATTGGATCGATTCCTCATCCATGAGTCACTTATGGTCAACACTCTGTACTCTATCAGTGGGTGGGATCAGGGGGAATATCAGATCACTCTCCTATATAATTGGAGCTTCCTTAGGTGACCCGCAAGCCTAAAGGACCTTTCAAATTTAATATGACCTGGCTAAATAATGTGGATTATATTAATATGATCACTCATTATTGGGTCTCCCATCCTCATGCACCTCATCTATTTTCCTCAGCATCGCTTGCATAAAAGATTCTTGAAGTAAAGAAATTAACGATGAATTGGGAAAAGGAGAAGAAGGCCAGGGATGATCAGGCTATGGAGGAAATTGAGATGGAACTTGCAACTATTGGTAATTATGTGTATGGTGGTTTCACATATAATGAATACAAAGCCCACCTTACTCATTTCGAATCACAAAGACCTCGGATACTGAATGACAGAGAAGAAACATGGTGTCTCAAGAGTAGGGATATTTGGTTAAAGGCTGGAGATGATAACACCAAAATTTTCCATCAATATTCCAATGGTAGGTGAGTCATCAATACCATTTGGAAATTGGAAGATGAATTAGGGAGTAAGGCGCAGACGTTCCACCAATCGGATAACATGGGTACCTCACATTTCTACCACATGTTCAAGGCTCCCGAGATTGCTTCTTTGGCTGAAATCATCAAAGTTGCAGGATTATTACCCCGGTTCATGGAACAACATGAGGAAGAGATCCTAATTGGACCTATATCGATGAAGAAACTTTATGACACTTTGAAATGGTTAAAATGGATAAGAGCCCTGGATGGGATGGCTGGCCCATTTAATTCTGCCTAAAATTCTTTGATATCCCTGGGAAGGATATTGTCCAAGTTGTGGAATACTTTTGAATGTTGGGATGTATGTATGATGCATTCAATACTAATTTCATCATCCTCGTCCCCAAAACGGACTCTCCTCGCAATTTCTCATATTTTAGACCCATCTCCCTTTGCAATTGCATTTATAAAATTATAGCCAAGATCACTGCAAAACAGCTTAAGCCCATCCTATCTGAACACATCTCGCCTGAGAAATTTTCCTTTCTCCATCACCGTCAGATACATGAGGTGATTCGTACAACACAAGAGGTTTTACACTCTATCAATATCAAAAATATCAAAGGAATCATCAGGAAAATTGACCTTGCTAAGGATTTCAACCATAGAAATTGGCTATACATTCGAATCCTCCTGACCCATCTGGGATTCCCTATTCTTTTCATAAATTGGATTATGTGTTGTATTAACAATGTATCATTCAATGTTCTCCTTAATAGATCCGCATAATCATTATTCGACTCCGAGAGGGGACTTTGGCAGGGATTCCCTCTATCCCCCCTCCTCTTTCTTATTATCTTGAAAGCTCTTAGTCATATGATCAGTGAAGAGAGAATACAAGGCCGGCTTGAGGGCATCAAAGTTGTTAAGGTATGCTCGATATATCACCTACTTATCGTGGATGATGTCCTTAAATTCCTTAATGCTCCATCGGGGATTCCTCATCCTTCTCAGCTATTTTATCATATTTCTGCCTGGCTAATGGAATGGAACGCAACAATAAAAAATCTACCATTACTGCCATCACTTGCCATTACTACCATCACTTGCACACTGCAGGAATTTGCCTTGGCTCAAAACCAATTTCCGTTATTGACCCTCGAATAAAAGGATGGTCTTAAATATCTTGGGTATAGATTAAAACCATATGACTACCGTATTGTTGATTGGTCTTGGCTCATTGCTAAATTTGAAAAAAGAATATCTGTTTGGCACCACCTATGACTATCCAAGGCTGATAGACTGATCTTGATTAAATCAGTTCTTGAAGCCACCCTAGTATACTAGATTCCCCTAGCATGGATACCTAAGGGAATTTTATCTAATATTCAGTAGCTTTGTCGCAAATTTATCTGGAAAGGTAGGCATGAGGGTCACACCTTTGCTTGGATTCGATAGGAAGGTATTTCTCTACCTAAGAAGTGGGGTGGTTGGGGTATCAAGAACCTCGATGTATTTGCAAAGTCACTCGAAAATAAGATGCGTTGGCCGATTATGACCTCACATAATCTTTGGAGATAAGTGGTCACTTATAAATACATCAGGCCAATACTCCTCATTGAGTGGATCAGAAGCCCATATTGGAACAGAAGACGCATATCCTCTATTTGGAAGGTGGTTCTCAACTCCCTTTCATATATTAGAGATGGATTAACTTGGCATATCTGATTAGGGAACTTAGGCCGTGTTGGATTTGATCCATGGTTAGGCTACGGTAATGCATACATGCTCCCACATGAAGTTATTCATCATCTTTCCAACATTGGTATCTAATTTATTGCTCAGATTGCTGATTCAGATACTTCTACTCTTTTCTCACAAGGATGGAAATATGTTGTACAACTTGGTATACCAGACCCTTGGAGACCTACTTGGCTCAACTTCACTACTGCTCTCTCAAAATATCATATCCGTATCACCCTGGGTGATGATGAGATTATTTGGTCACATGTGGCTCATGGTAACTATACTCCCAAAGATGGATATTCATTTATCTATTCAGATCATCGCCCTTTGAATTTTACCTGGTGGTGGAGATTCCTCTGGAAATTAAAAGCCCCCCCTCAGGCTAAACTCATTATGTGGTGTGTTCTCCACAATAAAGCTGAAACTAGTGACTACCTGCTTAAGAAATCCTTTCACGGCCCCACCTAGTGTACCCTCTGTAGAGCCGATTCTAAATTCATTGATCACCTCTTCGTCCATTGCCACTCCCCCCATGCTTTCTGGGCACAAACCCTCACTTATCTCCATATCAACTCTTGGTGGGAAGGCCTTAATATTTTTTAGGCTTGGCAAGCATGTTGGAATGTTGCTTCTCTATTCGAGGCTTATAACCTCCTCCTCCTTATTTCCCGGGGAATTTGGATTCTCATGAACAAATCCATCTTCAATGACACTGCCCCTAATTTGATTCTTGCCTCGTCTAATTTTTAATGATCATCATCCCACTTTTAAAATCTTACTCAAAAAAACATTTCTGCTATGGTTACAATGGTCCTCAGACCCTTATCTATAACTAATAATCTTCATTATACTATCTCAGCAGGTTGGATCCTCATTAGTCGTAGGGTCCTAACCATTGATTTTTTTACATTACTTTGTTATAGGTTAACATTGTTAACCTATCCTTTATATATAAGAATATTTTTTGTAACCTTTAGTTACCTCTACTTGCCATTTTATCCCTCACATACATTACCCTTTTTAAATCCTAATCTATACTCTACCCTAGCCTTATTTATTTCATTAACTAATGTCTCATTGTATTAACCTTATCTATGGTGTATTTTAATGCCCCTACTCCCATATCAATGTGGATAGGATCTACCATAACATTAATACACATACTAACCATATGTATGGTCGACCATAACATTAATAGCCATACGAAGGTTTTACTATGGTTTTGAAAAAAATGTTATTACCACCCTCACCTCACCTCATTTGCACTCAATGTACATGACCCTACCTCATGACATGTCTCGCTCAATAGTCACCCCGTGGTAGGGCCACGTTCCCTCACTTGGCCCTTGCCATTTTCTAGGCCATAGATGGATGATGGAGATCATATGTGAATCGATATACGACTCACAGGCTTTATCAAAAACCCTAAAGGTTTAATCCATCAAAACTCTGCCTCATTTCATCATTTCTCTTTGTGCTTTGCGGTCGTCTGGTCTGATAGATCTATGTCTCCATAGCTTGACCAACAACTAAATTTTTCAGAGGCATTGTGGCTCGATTTCTCTCTGCAAATCGAACCTCCACCGTTCGCCAGTTGGCTATGGACAGAGTTTGGTTCTATGTTGCCATGATCTCATAGGTAAGGGGTTTCATGGTATTTTCTTTTTCTGTGATTTATCATTCATTTGATATTATAACTTAGTGAGTTTCTTTTTAAAATCTTCCTAACAGAGTTCTAATGTCATTTTTGTTTGTGTGCGGGTAACCCCTAGCGTGGCTAGCCACGACTTTTTCCATAAGTACCCTCTGCTTTGTATTTTTTTTTGGAATATTGGGTTAAATTTCATTATTTTTATGATACCCATCTGAGTGTGGGTTTGTTTTGTGTTTTCAAGGAGGAGCCCTATGCCTCAAGTGCGAATATTTTTAGGTAAATACCTCTTTCTTCCCTCATAGCATTTCGATGGCACTCGTTTGAAATCAACCTAGCAACCCTCTAGCCCTGTTCATCATATAAGAGGTAATGGTATTTTGTTTCACATTCTAGGTTTGACATTTACCATCTGGTTCACCTTTAAATTTATGAGTTTAATAATATGTAAAATCTAGTATTCCAGTTATGGTTTTTGTGTGCCTACCCTACCTAAAGTTTTTTGGGTTTTGCATTACACATCCAAATTTCTGAATGCTCTGTTTGAGTTTGATTTCCCCTTCTATAATTTTCCTTTGCTCCCCTTTAGATTTACATATTGTTTGATGCATAACCTAGATTACGAATGGTGAGAGAAATTTGGGGTTTTTGGTTACAATTAGTGTGTGTCATTCAAATGCTTTCATTATCCATAGACACCCTCCCATTATTAGGTTCGACTCTTTGTAATATGTATACATTGACCAATTTCAGAGAATTAATCTTTAGGTTATGGGCTTAATCATGCAATTATCATCAGTTGGGTCAACGTAACTCTGTCCGATTGAGTACTCTATTTTTTAGCTTGCTGGTTTATTCTATTGTTTGCATTCCTCAAGGAATTGTGATTTCTCTATTTAGTAGATATATTCGTTTCCATTTTGACATCATTCTCTGTAGAAAATGTAAATAGAAATATAACTATTCATCTATTCTTTTCTCATATGACTTATGTGTATTTGAAAGAGGTCTTAGAATTCCTCTAATTCTATTTCAAATTTTCATAATTCCAAAGTACATATAATTGGGTTTAAGTATAATTACTTTTGACATGAAATGTATGATGTATTTATCCATCCTACCCATACACTGTTAATTTCTATGTCCTATCATGATAGTATGATGTAGGGTAAACCCCTCATCCTGCAGGTACTAATTTAAATTAATTTGAATAATAATTGTAGGATAGCATAAGGACTATACTCTATTTTCAATTTAATACTAGGATTTTCATTTTACAATTTCGTTTTGGATACATAAGTAGCTTTTACTCATATAATTTTCTGAGTTATATATATTTATATCTTTCTCATATATTTTATTTCATCTGGTTATAGTGAATAGTATTGTAGTTAACTTCTGTATTATTCATACAATTATGGGTTAAGGCCTCACCCATGGTTTCATTTACTTCTGAGTCTATCTTTTAGAGAGTTATATATAAAATTTTGTTTTTTCATCCTTGTACTGTGCATGTCAATTGCATAAAAAAATATGGGTTAGTCTCTCCCTCCCCACTGCTCTGGAAGAATGCATAACCTTTGTGGGGGTTCTGCCCCTTAAGGTATTTGCGCAGTCCCTTAACACATATTTGATTTCTCATTGAGCTTTGGCACAACCCCTTTGATTCTTAGTCCATTCCCTTTTTAATTACTGCAGTGTGTTTAATTTTGTATCATAATTCTTAACTTGTGTACTACTTTTCATTTTATAATCTAAGTTTTAATATGGGTTGTTTCCACCCAGGTTTACTCTTTGGCTCATATCCAGATTTTTTTCAAAGGAGAGGACATCCTATGACATTCAAGTTAGTTTCAATACATTAGGTTACTATTTATTTCCTCATTTATTATTTTTCTATGTACATGCTGAAAGACCACTTTACTTACAACATTATGTGATTTGTATGCACAGGTGTAGCAAGCAAGGGCATGCCAACATACTCAAGTAAGCCCTCTTCTTGTCTTGTGCACTGTAATACTTTTTATTCATTAATCTATTCGGTTTTACCTATCTCTCAAATTCCTTATTATTTTGCAGGTATGCTCTCTGAGTTGTTTCGTTGGTCTGTGTGACACTACTATTTCCCTCACTTCCCACACTTACCATCTACATTCTTTCTCAGGTCGGTAGCATGTTGTTCCGCTATGGCTGTCCTTATGGCACACAAAATATATAAGTGTTATTAGATTTTATATGTCAGTGCCATGCTTTTCCTTTGACAGTTAATTAAGTTGATGTAACATTTCTTGTTTTTCACTTAGTCATATACATATGACAGCTAAATCCTCAAGGAGGTTCAAGGATTATTTTACATAAGAAATTTATATATTTTATAATTGAAATTATCGGTTACTTTGTTTTCTTTCATCATATTCATGATGTATATATATATAATTGTATCTGAATTTCACATGTTATAGTGAATTCCTCAGTTTTGCATCCTTTCATATGCCATATGTATATCTCCAAAATTCTATTGTTTTAATAATGGTTTACTTAGTTATTTTACATGCAATTGTTTCATGTATATGTAGTTTATACCGAATTTATGTATAATTTTCATTTTCTGTTTCTCATTCTATCATTAGATGCATGTTGTCTTATTTACTCTACCTCAAAAAATTTATAATTAAGTACACAGTAATACTATTTGTCCACAACGCCTTGGGTTTATAATGATACCTATTGTAATAACATTCACTTTCAAAACCTTAGCTTTTATACGGAACACAACATTAGCACAGTATTTACTACAATACTGACACTATACAATACACATATATGAAACTGTACAATACACATATAGGACATTGTACAATACACATTTAATAATGTTGTAGATATTATTAATCAGGTACATG
>JAXQQM020060816.1:0-46543 GCA_034641835.2 Pinus albicaulis | reverse complement strand
AATATCCCGAGCATGACTTTATGTATCTTATGTGATTGATTGAGGAAATAAATCAATGGCAATAATGCCGATTCTAAGTTTGACTTATGTATCTTATGTGATTGATTGAGGAAATAAATCAATGGCAACAATGCCAATTGTTCTAAGTTTGACATGTATCTTATGTGATTGATTGAGGAAATAAATCAATGCCTCTAATATTTGTCACCGCATAAAGTTTTGACAATCTGGGAAAGTTTTTCTTGGTGTAAAAGTAACTTTCCTTAGCTTTAGAAGATAATCCTATTTTTCCTCTTTTTTAGAGTTTTTAATTAGTTTCAAAGCATTCTCAAGGGTTTGCTAGCTTGTAGCTGGATCATTATTATTTAACAAATATTTTCAGTTTTTCCAGAACAATTTTAAATCCATCTTTCCGTAGTTTATTTTTAGTATTTTTCGCATACTTTGAGAAAAATGTTCAAATACATATTTCAATATACCGATTTACTGGGTTTGACGTCATGAATAAACATACTTTTAACAAGATTGCAATTGCAACCATTTAAAAGGGTTTTATTTTATGGCTCTACGTAATTCCGTGAATCTGTTTGAACCTAGTGGAAAGAAGCATATTCAATGTTGTTCACTTTTACTTTTGAATTCTTGCCCAATGCCCCCATGATCGTCTCTCACAGAGAATTATTTTAGAGTCACCATGTGTAAGCTCTGATCTCTGTAAAGCAACAACACACTTTAAATAGATTATTCAACCAAAGCTTGATGCTACAAACAAGAAAAATTGCAACGCGAACAAGGTATGTACATTGTTTTTCATCTGTTTAACTAAATACTTCTTCACGCTCAATAGCTTAAATAGATTATTCAACCAAAGCTTGATTCTACAAAAAGAAAAAATTCTATGTCCCAACAAGTTGGTATGTACACTCTTTCATCTGTTTATCAGAGTTGTTCTTCACACTCAAGAGCTTAAATTGATTATTCAACCAAAGCTTGGATGCTACAAACAAGAAAATTGCAACATGAAACAAGGTATGTACACTTTTTTTTTCATCTGTTTAACGAAATACTTCTTCACGCTCAAGAGCCGACAAGAGGATAGGACGTTTTCTCACTCTTCTAGCTTATGGCTTTTTTAATAGAATATGTCAATATCTTTTCGCAAAAATATTTTATGGTTATTTTAAACAGAATATGTGAATACGATTTTGAGTAGAATTGTTTAAATTTTGAATGATTCAGGTTTTAAAAAAAATTGGTAGAAAAAAACCATTTAGAATAAGTTTTTAAATAATTTATGAAATTATTTAAAATAATTTTTGGGAAAATAAATAAATTTTAATATTTAAATTTTATAAACTATAATTTGAATTCTAACACTTATTTTTAAAATTTCTAACAATTTAATTAAAAATACACTACTTAAAGTAAATTAATGCGAATCTGCATATAAAACAGTTAATTTACTTTGTATCTGCTACATTTTCTTCTAAATTTACAATTTCCCTTTTAAAAAAACCTAAAATTTATTAAAAATACTATTTAAATTTTGTAAATTAATACGAATCTGCATATACAATTAATTTACTTTGTATTTGCTACATTTTCTTCTAAATTTACAATTTCAGTTAAAAAAAACCTAGAATTTTTCAATTATTTTAGTTGATTATCAATTTGAATATTTTAAGTACATACTACATACGCTAAATTCTCAGTTTGATTCTTAATACAAGAGAATATTTGAAGTGCATAATACATACGCTAAACTCTCGCTAATTTTTCCTTGTTTTGATTTGAGTGAAACAAAGAATTTTTTATATAGACTTTGCCAGTCTTTAAACAATAATTTAATGTCTTATTCCGTAAAAGTAGATAAAGTACGTTGTAATGTGAATAGATGAGGAATTCGACTTTTTTCACTATGTTTGAGAAGGATCCAAGAAGTCTAAGAAACGACAAAGTAAATATTCTTGACATTATGTTTGGGAAAGGCGGACTGGTTCACACAAGTCTAAGAAAAAGTCGAAGTAAATATTCTTGAATTGCCATTTATTTAACGGGGGGATTTTGTAAATTATGTGATTTTGGACTGCAAATCGGTTTGTTGATGGCATGTGAAGCAAATAATTTCCGTTGCATTTCATTTGAAATCTAAACATGTTTGAATCATCACACCTGCCAAGTTGAAGCAGAGGATATTTTCAAATTGCAGGTAACATAATAACACTGGAGCTCCAGTGGAAGAGAATAATTCCATGTTAGTAGTAAAATAGCTTGGAACAGACACATATTGATTGTTAATTAAGAGAACTTTTGTGAATACTGCAAAAGTTGAGAAACTCACAAATGTAAATGCAAATGAAGAAATTTAAGTACATTACAAAATACTAAAATTTAGTATTTGTAATTAATGTTTCTCTAAAATTTAGTATTTATAATTAATGTTTTTCATCTTTGTTGTGGTATTTATTATTTTTTTTTAAGTGATAGTATATATTTATGGGTTTTAAGAAAAGAAAAAAATGTTTTGATAAATTTAATGGGTCAATTTAACATAATAGTCTATACATCATACTTAAACTTAAAATTTAATTGGAATAAAACACTAATAATTTTTCAATTTTTATTAATTTAATTGGAATAAAATAGAAATTATATCCAATATGTTTCCAATCTAATAGAATGATTTTCTAATTTATCTAATACCTAATGTATTAAAGGGTGGAATTATAAGCAATACCTTTCTTGATAAATGAGAGACTCTTCTAATCCACCTCTCTTAGTAAAGTTGAGCATATTAAGAGTTCTTAAAAATGCACTTCACATTCATATTAAAATCATTTTTCAAAAATAATAAATCTAAAGTTAGATTAAAATCCGTTTATTTTCAAGTAATAAAGCAAGTTAGTGACTGAAAAAATAGCCTCTCACAACATGCATTACTTTAATACAACTACAAACTATATTACTTTCATAAAACTGACCATTAAGATTTATAAAAATTATTTTACAAAGCTATATATATAAATTAAATAAAACTAAGAGAGCTACACATATAAATTAAATAAAATTGAGAAAACTCATACTTTTACTTCAATACAACTACACCCTACTTTACTTTCATAAAAATGACAATTAGAATTTATAAAAAATATTTTACAAAGCTACATATAAATTAAATAAAATTTAGAAAGCTACACAAATTTGTTGTTTCTCAGTGATAAGGTGAACTGTTCTTTAGTGAGTAAATAAAATTGGTTTTGCTAATCTAGAAATTGTCTTTGCTAATTTGCTAGAGTTGAAAGTTTGAGCTAAGTAATTGAGTTTTTGTACTCAAATTACTTTAATTAGATAAGCTAACCACAAGGTTGAGGAAATAAACATCCTTAGCATTTTTTAGAAAAGAAAACTTACAAAGGTTTGAAGGGAAATTGATATTTGTAACTACCAATGGTTAGCATTAATGACTTGCCATAAGGAAGTTTCCTAATAATTTGTTTTTCTCACATTGATTGCAAAGAGAAAAGAATTTAAGTTGGTTGAAGTTTGTATATGGAGGGGGGAGTTATGTGCTTGCAAGTAGGAATTTTAACTTTTATTTTTTGAGTCATCTAATCATCATATGCATCCTACACTTTTATGCCTGATTTTTTGATTGTTTATTTATTTATTTCTTTCAGTGTGCATGCCCTCCATGTGGATGATATTTTGACAAAAAATATTATATGTTGTTTTTTGTCCTTGTAAATATGTTTGTCTCCTCAATTTAGTCATAAAAAATCTTTTCAATTGAATGCAACTTTTCATAAATAGTTTTTTCTTTTGCTAAAATGCACTTACAACTTAGAAGGATTGTAGAATAATTCCCCAACCATGTTTAATTATTCTTTCTAGAAAAATTATGCATAGTAAAAATTGCCAAAATAATAGGGCAAAGTTGGTGCTAAAAAATCTTTTCAATTGAATGCAAATTATCATAAAGAGTTTTGTTTTTGCTCAAAGAAACTTACAATTTAGAAGGATTGTAGAAGAATTCCCCAACAATGCTGAATGCCATAATTTATGCAGAATAAAAAATGTCAAATTAATAAGGCTATGACATATAAAAATAATAAATTAAAACCTACTTTAAATACTGTTGAAGTTGAAATATATTTCTTAGAAGTTTTTAAATAATATTGAAATTGAAATATATTTCTTAGAAACTTAATGAATGTGAGATTAAAATGAATATAGATCAATTCATTTGTTTTATAAATAAATTCATGATTCTATTATTATTACTAATAATTTCATAATTAATTAAATATGAAAATTTTTAAATTTTTTAAATTATATAAATTAAAATAATTAAAATCATAATGAATAATTTATTAAATATGTCCCAGATGCGGGTGACACGCTTGACATGGGAGACAGCAAAGCCCAACTCACGTAGACTGCAGATATCCTCAAGGAAATCCCCCACCGGCTGCGGATCCAATCATTGTTATCGCCCCTTACAATCCTCGCAGAAACATTGATCACACAAAATGGACAGGCCTGGTATCACCTGACCCGGACCATCACCTCACCCTTACCTCCATTAATGACCATGCTGCATAATCAGGTTTGCAACCTCGCTTACCCCTCTGCGTTTGTCCATCAGCTTGTGACTCACACACCGATCACTCATAACCTCTCTAACATGCCTCATCTGCACTCCTATATATCCTCCCACTCTCAGCCCCTTCCATCCATCATTTTCTCTTCGTTGCATTCTGCTCCTCTGATTTGGAAGTTCGTTGAAACCTATCAGCTGCATAGTCCAATTCCTGGAGTGAAGATGCACAAACCCCCTTTGTCGGGTGAATTGCATCCTGTGCACCTGCCCCCCAACCTCTACAGTTTTTTTGGTCCCTGTGCTCCCCCTACCACCCCTCCCAAGTGCGTTATGGCCCCCAGGTTTTTCCAACGCACCATCCGCGGTGGTCAAAAAGGAGCTCTCTCGGGTCACTACCATCGTGGCAAGGACAATCAGCTCGAGTGGCTTGTGGGATCCTCAAGAAATTCCCCTGCTATCCATCCTTTTAGTCCGGAGTAGCATGCAGACTCCCCCAGGAGCCCAACGACAAGAGGAAGAATTGGTGTGAGGAGGTCCACCTTCACCTCCAGGGCTCCCTCTCCGCAGAGCATCCCAGCACCTCCGAATAGCCCTGTGCAGGCAGATGAAGACTTAGACATTTTTATTATGGATTCCGACGGAGTCTAGACAAAGGTTTCGGAAGGAGTAGATCTGGACTCTCCCATCCTCTGTGCCAAATCTTCCCATTCGCACTGCTACTGAAATGGAAGCTACCATGGAAGCGGCCATCGTGCAGGCCCCTCCTATGCCATCCTAGAGGAAGCTCCCTACTGCAGTGATGATGAGGACTCGTAATGTTTGTGTTAATGTTAAGTTCTTTTTTTTTTTTTCAAGCATACCCACAGGACCAAAATTTCATATCCTTCTCTCATGCTCCTAAATGTAACAACGTTATTGCGCACAGAGTCTTTTTTAATCACAAGTTTTTCCTGGGCCATCTCCCTTCCCTGTGGTAGCCTTGAATTAGTGTAAGAAAGGTAGGGATTGGTTAAGCACATCTTACCAACCTTGCCTAAAATATGTACTTATATGTTTATGAATTAATAGATTAGCACACCTTACCAAGAAAAAAATTATTAAATATGAAAATTTTAAATTTTTTTAAATTATATAAATTAAAATCATTCAATTCATAATGAATAAATATTTAAAAATATTTTTTTAAATGAATGAGTTAAAATTTTTATTCAAATGTACATGTGTTTGAAATTATCACAATTTAACAATATTATCGGCTTCTCTTTGCACCTTTTGGTCATTCTTGCATGACTGGTCATTGTGAACTAAAATAATAGTGAAAATAAGTCTAGGATGGACCGTAGCCACTTGTTTCTTCATTATGCAAAAATAAGGCAAGTCTATGCTATAGAGATACATAATTATTTATTTTATATTAAAAAGAAATAGATAATTTTTATGGTGCTCTTGAAAATAACACTTTTATTTCGTGCTTAGTTTTGACATTAGTCATGGTCAAAATATATGTTTTTCTAGATAATCATGGTAAAAAATGGAATTAGCTATATTAATTTTTCAAAAAATATCAGTTGCATAGCTTATGCACATTTAAAAATTAGCCAATCTTATAAAGGTTTGTTTGATTTTCATGCAAAACAAATTGGTTCACTATGATATTTTCTCAGAAAGAATACATGAGAAGTTTTCACATAAAAGATAGAAAAACCATGTCATTTTCTGGAAAACACAAAATTTCGATAGCGTGCATAAAAAAATAGTGGTCATATCTTCTTTGAAAAGAAGTGTGTTCTTTGAATGCACGAAAAAATAAAACTGTGTTTAATTTCTTGAAAAAAAAAAAAGAGAAATAGCTACTATGTACTTGAGTTCTTAAAATAAATACATTAAACTCTACATTCAAAAAGATAAATAAGCCATGAAAAGACTAGTTATTGGTCATATTTCTTGGAAAGTAAATGTTTTTTAATAACTATTATGATTAGTTTCCTTTTCTAAGATCAAGAACATGCAATTGCACACATGAAAAGTGACTTTGGATGTGAGTTTTTAATTTTCTTTGTTTTGGTTTAGCTTATATCCTTTAAATCTTAAGTGCTTTAGTGACTTTGGATGCGAGTTTTTAATTTTCTTTGGATGTGAATATAAATCTTAAGTGGTTTAGTGACTTTGGATGTGAGTTTTTAGTTTTCTTTGGATATGAGTTTTTAATTTTCTTTGTTTTGTGGGGTTTTAGTTGACTTTTAGGACTTTATTAAAAGTTTTTAATTTTCTTTGGATGTGATTTTTTAATTTTCTTTGCTTGGTTTAGCATAGGCATGTATGCATTTATTTTATGGTATAGTTACTCAAACTTAAATCCAAATTCTTTAGATGTTTAATTATTTTATTTTTAAAACTTTTTATGATATTATATTAATTTTTTAATTATGAGTTTTATAAAATATATAAGTGTAAAAAGTAAATTAGTTAAATTATTTATTTTACATGTTAATATGTATTTATATATTTCAATTTTGGATACATTATAATCTCATTCCTATTTATTATCACCACAAACATAATATATTTCCTATATCACCATTAACATAATATATTTCCTAATCTCTATAATTCTTGAGAATAATTAACCTAACTCATATGGCTCTTAACAAAAATGAGGATTTGTGTATTTTTTTTTATAAGAATTATAAGTCGCAACTCAAAAGGGATAAAAATTGTCAACACCTCTCTTTATGACTATAAAATATCCACTCTCCTCTTAAACACCTCTCCCCATTTTCTCATATATTCTTGTTTACTTCCGTCCTCACACACCATATATTCTTGTTTACTTCCCTCCTCACACACCCTTACTTGATAATGACTTTCATAAATAACTTATTTAAAAAGAGAAGAATAAAATGCCTAAAATGCCACTTTTTACAATGAGGGACATTTTTTAATGAAAAGAATTTGGATCCAAATTTCTCATAAAAATTTCCTAAAATGGTAATTTCATTACAAATTGATTTTTAATTGTTTGATTGTGGGACATAGTTGGGCTCTATTTCGAACCTGAGGCCTTCGCTAAATTCTCTAAAAATAGAGATTTGGAGGTGATTTCAAAATCTAAATGCCTTTGATAATTTCTCTAAAAACATAGAGTTGGAGGTGATTTCAAATTCTAAAATTTAATTATGAACTTGTTTTTGGCTTTATTCTTTGGGAGATGATCTTCCCTAATATTCTATTCCTTCGGTGTATCTTTGCACTGTTTGGGGAAATTTCTGGTTTTTTTTTTCCTAGTTTCTTTGTGGTGTTAGGATGGGCATGGTCGTAATCAATAATATGGGCTAGAGTGATCTGGCCATGGGCTATGTCGATGTGTCGATATTTGGTTTTTTAATTAGTATGTAGGGAATTCTTTGAAAGGATTGGATTAGGGTCCATCTCCGAACATTTGATCAGGTTTATGCAATTTTTTCTATTAAGAATATCACTTAGTTTTTCTCTATTGAGAATATCATATTTAATATTTTCTTCTGGTTTGTGTATTTTTTTTCTTGTTTTTTCAGGAAGGCGGGCATTTTGAGACCTGTATGGATGACACCCTCAGAACTATTTATGATTCTAACATACATATTTATGGCGATCGGTATGCTAGGATATGGGATCGTTTTACCTTCAGTCCATTTTTCATCTCTCTATTTATGTTCCTCAAGAGTTGAATTGTCCATATTGCTACATATATTCTCACATTATTAAATCTACATTATCTATAATTTTTTCTTTTTCTTAAATGAAATTTTAGAGGGCATATTTATATAAGTTTAATATATCATGTGTATGAATTTAACATACATTTATAAAAATACAAATAGTAAGAATAGGATAATAAAATAAGAACCAATTTATTAATAGAAATATATATATATGTTATAATTACAAAAATTTATATTATTAGTAGTTGTCTATCTCTAGTCTGCCTAGTGGGAAAATAGAAAAAAAAAATGTTTATCTTCAACGTCTTAAGGTTATGTATACCTCTCCTAATTATAACATCTCTTAAATAAAATTGAAAATCAATAGACTAATTGAATTGATACATAGACTAACAAGAAATGAAAAATAAATAAAAAATTCCTGCATAGAAGTTATTATCCTAAGTTGTCCGGCTTGGTTGCTTTCTACATAACAACCTCATTCTGAGAGAAGGGGATATTGTTGCACTTATTGTAGAACATTTTTATTTTGTGATCCACTCATCCAATTTCTCCTATAATTCTACCAAATTGTAAGCATTCTCCCACTCAACATTGTCGTTGTTTGTGAGGATGTGCCCTAAAAAATTTTTTGCATTCCAGTAAACATTGACTACCTGAAAGTAGCCTGGAAATATCAAATGAATGGTCATACCTAGATTAGGAATTCAGTCCCTAGTCTCAGCTTGAACATGGTGGTTAGGAGTACAATGATGTTCCTGGAACATAGTGGCTTCTATTCTTTTTATTTATTGGCGGACAAGATTAGGGATGAGGGATGTACTGCTTGTAATGAGCCATGGATTCCATTTCCCACACATAGGCTTACAGTTGATAGGTTGACTCAATATGGCTTGGGGTAGAAAAGGATACATATGATGACTTCTGCCCCTTCCTCTGCGAGAAACCACAAATTGTCCATGAGGTGATATAGAGAAGTCTTGAGGTTCATGATTGATAGTGAGGGGAATGAATGGGGACAAGAGAATAAGATTTGGAAAGTCAAGATGGAGAAGTTGGATCACAAGAAACACTGCCTATAAATATGATCACCACAAAGGCCAACAATATGCTCAGTAATACGCTCGATAACCTCATCCTGCAATAGAAGAAATAGCAATGAAATGTCCAAAATAAAAAAAACACCATCAACAACTGAGGGGGTTATCAAATAACCTGAACAGTAAATCTTTGAAGAAATGTAGCAACATTGTCCGTAAATTATTTCAAATCAAAATACAAATTTTCCAATTCAACAATTCCAATTTAACAAGAAATGCAACAATGTTGTCTGTAAATTATTTCAAATCAAAGTACAACTTTTCCAATTCAAAAATTCCAATTTAACAATCCTATCGACCTCCCTTTGCACCTTTTTGGGCAATTGCTAGTTTATTATATCAGATAATCACTTCAAATATCTAGATTCATCTTTTGGATTAGATACCTTCACTATTTATTATTATATCTTTATTTTAGTGAACCAATCACTATAACACCAAAAGTATATCCAACATCTAACATCCCAAGATCAAACCCAGGTTTATAATTTTTTTTAACCATACTAAATTAATAACACTTCCCCTAAAATTTGAAATAGAGTACAAAATAAAATATCTCATTGGGCTAACCACTTGATCGTCTCACAAAAAAATTATAATTTTCATAAGTAAATTTGGATTGAATTATGGTGACATTCACGTACTTTGGAACACAAGTCACTTAATTCTTGTTGAGATATCTGCTTTTATAATTGGATTTCGATAAGGAGATATTGTGACGTGATCTCTCAAACTAATTGTTGTAATTTCGTGGTTTATTAAAGGAATATGATTTCTTTCAAGCACAGAAGTCACTTGATTAATTATGAAATATTCACTTGAAATTTCCATTTCTTAAACTACAACCCCTGAGTACATCTTCGCTTCAACTGGTTTATCCTCTTCTTGAATTGTGATATTGACTGGATCAATATTTGTTGCCTTACCTTCAACTTGGACTGTTATGACTAGAAATTTTATAATTCTTCTTGAGTAAGTTGTTTTAAATTGTCTTTTAGTGAATTCTTGTCATTTTTAAGCTCCTTCATTTGCGTAAGAGTGTTTTGATTATGATTCTTCAGTCCTGAAAGTTATTTTTTTATGAATTGTTGACTTCAGCCTTAATATACTTCTCTTTATGTTTTAAACTTTTGATTTGTTCTAATTATTTTTTATTAAGGTTCTTTAAACGTAAATTTTTCTCTTCTTGTTTAGATAGGTGCTTCTTGAGTTCCTTATTTGTGACCTTAGTCTTTTTCACTTGTGCAAGTAATTTTTCAATGTGGTCCTTGAGGTGATAAATTTATTCATCCTTTTCCATTACTTCCTTGTAATTCATATCTGCAATATCTTTATATTCTTGTTGTAACACTTTCTTGTTTTCCCAAAGTTTGGTTATTTTGTCTTTCTCTTGATCTTTTAGCTGCAATTTATTGGTACAATGGATTACATCGTTTTGTAGGAGTGATGATGGTCGTTCAACTTGCAATTTAGATTCCATTTTCTTCATTTCCTTATTAAAATATGCATGTTGTTGCTCAAATGATTCCATTAATTGTTCTACATCTCTTGTTATTGATTGTTTTTGTGCATCACTTAGAGATTCGACTAAGGTAAAAGTTTTGTAACATTTTGTGCAACCCACATTTTGATTTATGAATAACTCTTGGAAATTAGAATATCCTTATGAACAAAAAGGACATTTTGAAAAGAAATTGTTGTTCTCTGTGGAAATCATGTTTTTACTTCTCTCTCTCGAAGCTTATGTATCCCTTTGTAACGAGTGAGTATACAAGTGTGAAAGACCTTTTTTTTCAATATTTCATTACACTTCCTTTTCTCTTTATATGAACCCTAGTTTTAATATTCTCAAATAACTTCTATTATACCTTGTAACTATTTTTTTTTTAATCTTTTCTCTTGTTTTTTTCTAAATAACTTTTATAATAGTTATTTTCATCACTATAGCCTTGTAGTTTTAAATGAAAAATATTGTAACCCTTTTATCTCTCTCTCTTATTTTTAATAATATATTTCCCTTATAACTTCTTACTATAAAACTTTCTTTAAAATAATATTGTTTTCCTTTCCGACTCTTTATTTTTTCACCTTTTAAAATTATTGCAAACTATACAAATGTAACACCCTCATCCCACATTTACCCAAGTTAACTAGTTTTCTGGGGTAAACATGTCACGAGAGGCTACTGTGATATGATTCAACCTCCTGGGTAACCTTAATGAAGTGGAACCAACACCAAAAAACTACACAAAACTTATTCACCTGCTACAGGACACCTAGGAGCCATCCAAACCTTCTAGGTGGCTAGCCCTTGAGAAAAATAGACCTTTTATTGCATCAATCCCCTAGTCACTCCCTTGATATGGGCAAGAGTGCAACTAGAAGCCTCTCATCACTCACACAACATGGGCAAGCGTGTGACTGGGGACTTTTCCAGGTAGATCTGAGCCTGTGACCCTAATTTTTGTGACACTTTTTCAGGCCTAGGGCTCAGGTCACTGCCCACTAGTCCATTAAACTTCTAAAATTGTAATATAACAACGGAATAATGATATAAATGCAATGAATTGAACAAGGACTTGAATAGACCCCTACTAGCCATGACAGTAATTTCGTCCAACATGACACAAATATGTAATCTATAGGTTTAAACAACATATCTGAGCATAAGGGTCTCATACTTATCTAAGATTCATTGAGACACATTTTTCCCATATCACAATAGCTGCATTATCATCTATTAGATCATATATTCATTTCTCATTCATTTAAAAATTAAAACATGGTGAGAACCATACATTTTCACTGTCATAAAACACATTCATAACCAACATATAAACAACTGAGATTTTGAGGACACAAAAAACATAAATATACACAGAATCTAGTAAATTTACACATGAAATACCAAGGAAAGGAACTTGTATTCATGAATGAAAAATCCAACTCGATATGGGACTACCACGTTCCACCTAATCATAGATTGGTTGAGCCAAACATCTCTTCATCCAATTACCCCCATGACATATTCCAAACATGAATGTGGGACTCAAACTAGAGAACCAACAAGGAGTTCCTGAGGCTAAGCCACCTCACCCTCATCAATAGAAACAAGCTTTACCACAATCATCACTAGATCACTAGGCCATAAACAAGCATGGATGCCACCAGAATTCTCCACCTACACTGTGAATAATTTTATTCTCCTAGTCTCTAATATTTACCACAATCCAAAGTATGATCCAGGGATCACTAGGCAATGATTGAGACACCATTCTATGGGCTTTACCACAATCCACACCAGATCACTAGGCCCTAACTGAGACTCCACCCTCAAGGCTTTACCATATATCCCACCATTCACCGAAAAGGATTCCTATGCAAGATCAAGAGCGCAAACACCTCTAGGAATTACTGCATATCCCGCCATTCACCGGTCGATGAGTCTTAGGCCCACCAAGGCACACAATACTTATATTTACTACAACCCACATTTTGTTTCAGGGGTTACTAGGCCAATGGATTTACCGAAATCCACAATCTGGTCAAGGGATCACTAGGCCATGTGTTCTTTCATTCATAGATACACCTCACTTAGTTTTGAATCCATTAGGCAATCCAGCTCAACCAAAACATGACAACCCCATCACACCATGGTTATCCAAAAATGGTAAGGCAAGGCTGAAGAACATTGTCATGCCTGAAAAAACCCATGCCAATGACAAAAAGAGAACCAATAACACACATGCATAACCATACATGCCAAATCTAGCAAGGAAATCACACATTCAAATTGATACCTACAAGTAAACCCATTATATATATTTGATCCTGCTCTTCCTTGCTTGATCTTTGCTTCCTCTTTTCCTTCTTTTCCTTTCTTGATCTAATGATGATGTGCTCCAAGAAAAATGTAGATTTCCAAGAGTGCGAGAGAAAGATAATAGATAGAGACCTCCAAAATAGAACTGACATAGTCTAAGAAAAATCTTGCCAACTGACCCTCAGAAGTATTTTTATTAATGAGGCCTCTATTTTCTTCATTTTCCATTATTTTCCTTCAATTTCCTCCTCGCATGCAACATGTGACCTTTCACCTTCCTTTTTCTCTTATTTTCTATTATTTTCATAAATAAATTTCCAAAATATTCTCTGCCTTTCCAAATCCTTTTCCATTTCCTTTATCATTTTCCTTAGCCATAATAAATCAAATGAAAACCTACTAGGATGTTTTTTCCCAACATTCAACTTATAATAAGTGTCCCATAATTGTGGTTATTATTTTTCTTTTATTAACTTTTATTACATGGAATTTTCACCAGAGTTGTTAAAGAACCCTCCCCCTTAGGGGAACACCATCCTCAATGTTCAATGACACCTAAAAACAACAAGATCATTGAAAATAAAAAAATACTTCCCATGAAGCTTTATAGCACATCTTGTTGCAGTATTTACAATAACCAACTTGCCAAAAACATGAAAAAATCCTGCATATTGGAGCTTTATAACACAACTCAATATAATGTTTACAATAAAAACCATATATAAAACTGTAATGTCTATGGAGATTTATAAATCCAACTCGATAAAATATTTACAATAATATACACATATGTACATTTTCTTAACCAGCAAATAAAAGGATATGATGCCTTCATCCACAATAATGGAATCCAGAGGCTCACACCTCCACCCTCAAAGTAGTACCAGGATTCATTTCCTTCCCAGGAAGTCCATAATCCACTATCATAGCCAAAGTTGCATCCAATTTCCAGCTCTACAATCTTGCACCACTTTTCTTCTCAGTGAACAATTACCAGCTCATTGTTCTAGGGAACACTCCCAGTTTGCATATGATTCCATATGGAAATGATAATGACTAAAACAAATCCATCCATGGCCTTCCCTTCTCTGCTACATATTCCCTTGGGAAATCCGATCACCCCCTTATGTGCAGTCACTCACCTTCCAAGTTCCTCGACATCCCCTATCTCAGGTGATCCATCCCTTGGCAAGGATTCCTCACATCGGAAGATACAAAAACCAAGGCATATACCTACCTCAAAACCATCATACCAGTCATAGCATGCTCATGGAAATAAATGGACACTATTGGGTATCAGTGTCCCACAATGTCCCAACTCCTAAAATGTTTTACCAACATACTACTTCATGTTTCAATTCCTTTTGTTGTTGTTGATAATTCTTGCATTCAGTTCCAATCAGCTAACTTTTTCTTTCAATGGTCCTTATACCAAGCACATAATTCCCATTAGACTCAAAAAAAAATTAAATAAAAACTCAAATCATACCTCATTGGTAACTCGTCAATAAGGTACACTTGCAATCATGTTCACTTCCTGTCACAACGAATCAAACTAGTTGTTTAATCAATCATCATGTATAAACATATCACATACGGTTATCTCAAAATGCAGCCATCATAAATAAAAATCATGTATTACATGCAACCATCATAAACCATATTCATAAATCACACATAATCATCATGAGTTGTAATCACAAATCATGTGCATAATAAAAATGAAATAAAATACTGATAGTTATCCTTTAATCGATCCTTAGCTTCTACCATTATGCTTTGTCCTTTCCCTACACACACACTCATTTTACCTATGGTGATGTGTAGATGTAATATATGTAGTATTATGTATATATGATGTTGTATGCACGTTGTATATATGGTGTTGTGTGTATATTGCATATGCAGTGCTAGGTATAGATGGTGTTATGTGCATGTGAGATATGTGGTGTTGTGAACATATCGTTTTGTGTGCATGTTGTATGTGTAGTGTTGTGTTCATATGGTGATGTGTGGTGTTGTGTAAATATGGTACTATGTATATGTTGTATATGTTATTATGAACATATGGTGTTATGTGCATGTGGTCTTGTGTACATGTTATACACATGGTGATCTATGCATTTCTATGCAAGCGATGTTGTGTACATGTCGTGCATGTTGATTCCTCATAAGACCAAGAACTTCTTCATTACATTCACCTGGATAATAAATTATTCCTGCATAAGAATGATCCCTGACAACCCTGTCAGACAACAACATATATACAAACATATATACATAGAAACGTCAACATAAAACAATCATGACCACTAGAAACCCTATCGGACAACAACATACATACATACTCTTACCTTCAGATGCCCTTTACTCATGCATCGAGCTTCATATGAGTCCTACATTTCCTTTTAGGTTTCATTCAACCCTTTCTTAGCTCCATCAACTTTCCTCTTTCCCAACCAATTCCCAAGACTCTCATAACACAAAAAGGAAAGAAAAAAATCAAGCAAGAAGAAAACCATGAAAACCAATAACAATACGACACCACAAACAAAGTAACATCACCATGAACTAGACACAATCAAGACCAAAAATCAAGCGCAAAAAACACCATGAATCAATCCCCATGGTTCCCAAGGAAATTTCAACCTAAGCCCTCTCCAAGATTTCATGGCAGTCTATTTTTCCATGCAATCCCCTGCATCATACTTCCATAAACAAATAATTGTCAGTGTAAAAAAATATAACAATATACATGTTATCTTACCTTATTGTTCCAAGCACACTACCTTGTAACTGAACACGTACACATACCATCTCTCAAGGAACTTCAATTCCCTTGACAAACCTAGCTATAACTAGAAACTAGATAATATACATGTCAAATACATGGTCATGAATATAATAGATATCCGCATAATGTCAGACAAAATCAAGGTTAAGAATAATTCATGTATGCAAAGCACTTATCCTTTTGGAATCAGGGTTTCCAAACATATTCAAAGGAATTATTACCCAATTCCTTTCCTTTACCATTTATACCTTGTTGCAATAAAGTCCTACTATGTATTGTCACATCACCCATCTGTTTGTTATATAAACACATCAACTATTACCTTGTCATGAGAATACCAAGCATGTTTCCCTACAATTGTTCACACATGCTAATCACATGTTCCAAATATCAAGACACCATATCTATTAATTAAAATCAGCCTCTACGAAGACTAACAACCATGTGATAATCAAATAATAGTCAAAATAATAATACTACAACTATCACCTACTTATACTCAAGTACACATCAACTATCTCAACACATAGTGTGTTAGTGCAACCATATTAAAACGAGATAATTACTTCACGCAATCAAAACATAGTTACCGATCAAATAGGTAACTGAACTGGTACCTACTTTTTTGAGGTAGCAAAAAAAACACCCGATTTTGAAAAGTGGTGATGCAGAATCACCCTTTTTTTTGGAGCATGTTTTTATGTGATGATTTTCATGTCGATTTTGAATAGTGGTGGTGTATCATCACCCACTTTTTTTTTAGTGGGTTTATTTTGACACTATACATTTTCTAATGTCTTCTTCTTCCCTTAGATGTTTATTTTTAAGTGCATTTATGTACTTGTATTTTAAAAATATTTTTTTTTAAAATAAAAATTTGTAATGACATCTTCATTTTTTCACATAGATAATTTTTTTTTAAAAGGGTCAATATTTTAAAATTTATATTTTCTATATGTTTATGTATTGCTAATTAAAATTTCAATCCACATCAAATAATTGTTGCTAAAAACTTAATATTTTGAACTATATGACAAAGAAATACACATTTTCAATATAAATAGAATGGAAAAAATACAATTTTAGAGACTTTTTGTTAAAAAAAACATGTTAAATAAACCAATTTTTTGGGAAAATCTTAACAAAAAAACTTAAGAAAATGGAATTTTTTATGAAATGTATGTCAAAAAATATTAGTAATCATAGGTTTTTTTGCAAAAAATAAGGATTCTTCTCATAAAATATCAAAGTCTAAACATTACAAGTAAAACTGATTAATAACTCTTAAAAATGAGCTTTATTTGCAAGAATAACTTAAATATCATCAACAATATCAACTAATCCATGTTCAACATCTTCTAGAACATCATTAATATCTTATTTCGCAACATTTTCTGCTTCATTTTGGTCATTTTCATCTTCTAATGGATCTTTCATGTTCCAAAGTGTCCTTTTCCAATCATTCCATATAATGGTGGTTGAGGTTCCTTTTCTTTTTTGCCACACAGGATTCATTAAAATCCCTTTTCCTCAAACCAACTTCTTGGTTCGCATCTGGAATAAATTGAAGAGCGTTAATTCTTTATTGAATAAATTTGCATTGCACTATGTCTTTCTAAATGGAAATGCAATTTCTTTCTTTTTGTAGGCAACATGCTAGTGTTGTACCTAATCATCAAGCACAAAAGAAATAAATAAGAAAAATAGTATAAACACATAAAAAATAAAATATGCAATATTTAAATTCAAATTTGTATAATAAAACTTACCTGAACCTGAGAATAGATCCAAAATCCAATCTCTTTCATTTGATCATAGATCTATAAGATAGTTAATCAATGCTTACTTTTTCTGATAAATGTTAACTATATATCCTTTTGCATCTTTATCCTCATATGTTAGTTTTCTACAATTTCATCGTGAACCAATAGTTGACTATGACTTTTCCCATCTACTTGATTCATAAGAATCCGCTTATAGCTATCCTATTTTGTCCAACGTTCAACATGGATTAACTCACAATCATTTATGATAGTTTGATCTTCGGAAGAAACAAGATTTGACTTCTGCATGTAACATAACATAGTAAAATTTCAATCAAATTGTACATAAATAAAAAAATTTAATAATAATTGAACGTACAATCTCAAAGTCTTACCATGTAAGTTGCATCCTTGAGTTTGTTTTTCCCTTGAAGCTTGTTAATAACATTGAAAACTGTGTGTCTGAATGAAATGTCACAAATCTCCAAAGTGGTGATATTGTGACTTCTTGAAAACCCTTAACCACTTTACTAAAATCTTGATAATTATATGGTTCATTATCATATTCAATGTCTGGGAAATTGAAACCATGAGGAATATATGCAATAACTAGGGCATATTCCCTTTTAGTTATTAGTTTTGCAATGTCTTCACAGTCATCTTGTATTATTTGATATTAGATACTGTCAAGCTCATTCCAAATGAAATGATTAAGAGTAGGATCAAGTTCAACATTCATAAGACGCTTCTTTCTCATATTTTCCAACTTAATTTTTTCAATAAAGCTTTTGAAAGTATCTCATACTCCATTTCCATCATTCTTTGACATCTTTAATGACATAAAAAATATATATGTATAAGTAATAAAATAAAAATAGTTTACATATGAATAAAATGAATGTATAAATCAACATACCTTATTGAATGCAATATAAAACTCTTTAAGTGTTGTTGTAGAACTTGATTTTGGGTAGTGGCACAGAACATCATCCCAACTGTCTTCATTCAACATTTTAACCATATGTTCTTGTGTTTGCATATAAATATTATGATGAAATAAATAAATTTAAAACTGTTAATATAGTGGCATGTATAAAAAAATCTACCAGAAACATTATGTTTTATTTAAAAGAAAATTATAGTGAAAGGAAAATAAGAAATAATTCAAGAAACTTACTTTTGAAATTCTGCACACATTTCATCCATTGATAATTCACCCGACTTCACATGGGATAGTACTAATTTGACTAATTTCTAATCCTTCACTCCCTGCATTGTTGTACAAGGTGTGATAATCATATCCTCTGGAAGTTGCTTCATTTCAGAACCTGTCTTACTATTGGTACATATTATGGGTTTACGCTTTTTAACCTTTTGATTTTTTATGGAAATATTCTCCCACCGTTAAAAAATATCATCAATCAAATCCCATATCTCCCCAGTTCTAAATTCCAACTGAAAAATGTTATCCATGCTTTTGAATATATTTGAATGCAATTTTCCATCTTTTTCTTTGATATTTTCATTAATTTGATAACCTATTTCCATTAAATATTCCTTCTGAAATGCTAGACTAACTTGTACCTTATCCCCACCACATTTTTCTATGAATAAATATGACCCTTTGGATGAAAGGAATTTTCATTTTGTACTCATTATCTGCATTATGATCCCATGCCAATAAATTTGATTCTATTTCTGTTAAACCAACGTAAATGATGCATTTCACTATTTGAAAAAGATAGGTATTGGGATATTCCTCAATCAATTGTCTTTTAGCCCCTACCAAATGGTTCCCTCCAATTACATAATATTTATAATCAAAACATTTTGTCTTGTCAAATGCCTATTTTTTGGGAACCTGATGTAGATCAACAAGAACCACATAATCCACCACATGCGCATATGGATTGAACTTGAACAATGTTTTCAGATTATGTACATGTAGGTGATGGGCCTTTCTAATTTGATATTGAGATTCTCCTTCATCTGGCCTATAAGATTGGATAACATTAAGCTCAAATGTTTGGCCACCATAAATTAATAAATTCTTCCTCAACTCATATCGAATGGAATTTTGTTTTGTTTTAATAATGCCATCCTCTAACTCAACACCCGGTGTTATGATTTCTTTTCTTCCTTTAGAGCTTTCAGTTTTTTCTTCACTGCTGCTCATGACATTTATAGGTTGACCAAGGTTTGATTTCTTCTTCTTATTGGTTAACATATCAGTTTTTTTATAAATAATCTCTTCATCATCATGGAAAAGAGAGATATCTTTGGCCATTTTTCTTTTTGGTGTCTGATTTGTTTCTCCTTTTGCACAATAGTTCTAATCTCCTCCTCACTAATTCTATCATAATTTTCAGTTTCATGTTCCACATCTTCAAAAGCAACATTCTTAGGTTTACTAGATTGACTCACCTTAGAGACTCTTGGTTGATCCCCTCTTTGTACTATTTCAATGTCACGAGATATTGATCTTTGCTTCATTCTCATTTCCTCTTCTTTGTTTGTGTGGAAAGTGTTGATAACAATCATAACATTTGGCTCCATATAATAAATACCTCAAACATGTTTGAAAGAGGTGCAATAAAATCCTATGAAACAAAAAAAAACATGTCAATGATCAATCATTTATAAAAAATTGAATGATCCTTACAATACTGCATAGCAGAAATATAAATAAGCATACCTACAATGTTATTTACAATGTTGCTTACGATTTTTGCAAACAACTTTGTAGATGTTTCATTTATGTCATACTTGACCTTTGATAGATGATATCTAACTTTGTCACATTTATTAGCCATTCTTGCAAGAACATAAATAGTGTTTGTATTTAGCACCAAACATATGTCTCGTACTCTGCACATCACCTGATATGTTTCATCTAAGTCAATCATACCACAAATCAGAGAGATATGTATATCATCCCTCGTTTCATTATCTTCAAGATACCATGAAAAATCAGTTTTATTTATTTCCTCTGCGTTCTGCCATTTAGAAAAAAGCTTTAATGAACTTAGTGGCCCACTTGCTTAACATTTATTACGTCTTTCAATTTTTTATTCTTTAACAGTATGCATAGTGTATGCAACAATGTCCTTATTGCGTCCAACAGTATCCATAGTGCGTCCAACTGCAACTTTAGACTTGGCAGTTGCTGTCCTAGGTGCAGAAACATTCAAATAAATCTTTTTTGGTGTCGTTTTCTTGATAAAAAGAAATGTATATATTATTTAATGAGAAAACACATAATTAATCAATTTTTTTTTTAAATTTTGCCAATATAAATTTAAAATTAATCGAAAATTAATGTCTATAAAATAAATAAGTAAAAAAAACTAAATAAATAAAATTGTTTGTAAAACTATATAAATTAAAAATAAACAAATAAAATTAACTATATAATTTTTTCATTTAAAAATAAAATATTAAAAATCATATATATATAATATTTTTTTAATACATTTAATAAATAAAATAAAATAAAAAATTTAATTTTTTTTTAATGTAAAGTTGTTTTGTAAAACAATTAAAAAATATAAAAATAAAAAACAAAAATTAATTTGAAACTTAAGTTTATTTTTTAAATTTCCAAAAAGAAAAAATTAAAGGTTAACCAATTTTAATATTAAGTTTTTTTTTTTCAAGTTAAAAAAAAAATTAATGTTAATTTTTTTTTAATATTAATGGTTTTTTTTTTTTAAATATAGAATTATTAAATTAAATTTTAAATTTTAAAATATAATTACTAAAATTAAAAATTATATTTTAAATTTTAAAATTTAAAACTTTATTTTAAATTTTAAAATATTTAACTATAAAATATTTTTAAAATATTAAAAGTTTTAAATACAAAATATTTTTAAAATGTTAAAATTATATTATATTTTAAAATTATAAATATAAAATATATTTTGAAATTTAAAATTATAATAAAATTGTATTATATTTTAAAATTATAAATATAAAATATATTTTAAAATTCCAAATTATAATAAAATTATATTAAATTTTTTCTTTTTTTAATTTTTAAAATAAAATATTATAATAACATATAAAATAATAATAATAATTAATAAATTAATATTGTTTTAAATAGAAAATTTAAAAAAAAAAATAACTAATAAAATTAAAAATGTTTTTAATCAAATTTAAAAATGTTGCAAGAGAATAACAAAATAATAATAATAATAATTAAGATAATTTTTTTTAAATATTAAAAAATAAATAAAATAATAAAATGTTTTAAATAAATTAACATTTTTTTAAATAAAAAACAAAAAAATAATTTAAATAATAAAAGTACAAAATAAAATAAAAAAATTATTAAATTTAATTTATTTTACTAAAATTTTAAAACAAAAACAAAATACTAAAACTATATTACAATTAAATGGTTTTTAAATTTACAAATATAATTATAATAATAATAATAACAAGATTAATATAAACCAAAAAAAAATCTGTAATTTCCCTTGAATAAAAAAAAACATTAAAATATCTAATGCTAGTTTAAAAAAATAAAATTTCATTATGTATCAAATTTTTTTGGTGAAAATCACATTCGAGTAAATTGTGTCGACGCGTTTCGAACCAGTTAGTGTGGTTCATCATCAGGACAAGATGAGAAATCTAATCTAGGACTCAACTTAAATAGATAATAAAGCTCCAATTAGCCAGTGTAGAATAACTGCTAGTTTGACTATAAAAAATATAAAAATGTAAAAAGTAAAAAATACGAGTCGTATAATTATTATTATTATTATTTAATTTACTTTTCTATATTCAAATCTTAAAAATAAAATAGCATAAAATAAATAAATTAAAAATAATAAATAAAATAAACTAAATGAATAAAAATAAAATAAAATAATAATAATAATAATAATAATAAATATATTAAAATAAATAAATATATATTATTGGGTCTATGAGATATAATATATATATTAAGAAAAATAAAAAATAAAAATATGAAACTAAAATTAAATAAATTATTAATTACTTAAAATATAATTAATTAATTTATTTAATTTTTAGTTTCATATTTTATTTTATTTTTCTTAATATATATATTGAATTACATTCAAATAATATATATTTATTTATTTTTATTATTATTATTATTATTATTGTTTTATTTTATATATATATATATATATATATTTTTTTTATTTATTCATTTATTTATTTTTAATATTTTATGTTATTTTATTTTTAAGATTGAAATATAAGAAATTAAATTAAATAATTTTTATTATTATTATACGACTGTTTTTTTCTAATTTTTATATTTTTATATTTTTTATTGTCAAACTAGTCATTATTCTACAACGGCTAATTGGAGATTTCTTATCTATTTAAGCGGAGTCCTAGATTAGATTTTTTATCTTCTCTTGATGATGAACCACACTCGCTGGTTCGAAACGCGTCGACACAATTTACTCGAATGTGATTTTCATCGAAAAATTTGATACATAATTTATGGATCACAAAAGCCAAATTCCTAATAATAAAATTTCATGTTTTAAAATAAATATAAAAGATAAAAAAAAATTTCACTTTTAGAAAAAGGTAGAAATAGAATAAATATAACTGTTTTTTGATGTGCATGGTCATTTTTTGGTTTTTTGTTTCAAGGAGGTAAATAGCCACCCTAGAAAAGGAAAAAAATTCTAAATTTTTGTTCTAAAAACCCTAAAAAATTTAGTTTTTTTTTCCATTTTCTTTGCTAAAATAAAGATAGGGTTTTTTAACCTAAAAACCATAAAAAAATAGTTTTGGAACATAAAAAAACTTAAAAAAAAAAAAAACAGATTTTCCCCAAACTCATCTTTAAATGGACAAAATAGAACGAAAACTAACCTTTGAAATGCGAAAAACTCCTGTTACCAATGCCAACGCAACGCCTACAATGCGAACGCAGTGCCTCCACAAAATTACCAATGCCAACGCAATGCCTCCATAAAATTACCAATGCCAACGCAACACCTCCACAAAATTGCTCCAACAAAACCCAGAAGACTTGATGTGATGTGAGGAATAGAAACAATGATTGTTATTATATAGCGAAGATTATGTGTTTGGTTTATCGTTTCGTGAATGTGGGATTAAAATTTAAAATTAAAAATATTTACATGTAGTTAATATTATAGGTTTATATTAACTTTTATTCAATGTTGGAAAAAAAATAAAACATAAATTTTAAAAATTTATTATAATACGTAGTCAATGTTAAATCACTCAAATAAGAAATTTATTTTAGTTTGGAATGCTTGCATGAAAGGAATATTTTGTGGGTATTTTAAATAGAAAGTACGGTGAAATATTTGAAGACCAACAGTTTATTAAAATGTTTTGAAATACATTTTAGATGAATATTTTGTACGAAATACTTGAAATGAAAATTGGAGGGAAAATTTTAGCGAAAATTTTTGGGGGAGGAATTTGGAGGGAAAACTTTTAGCGATAATTTTTGCGGGGAATTTTAGAGGGAAATTTTTAGTCTTTAAGCTATATATTTTAATTTGGAGAGAGTGCATTTGTATTATTCAACATCTTCATGTTGAAAGCCATGGGTTCTTCTCATAGCAAAGTTTTTCTTTCTCCAACATCAACATCTTCATCACACAACAACTTTATTTAGATTGATGAATATAATAGGAGTCCATTCACCATGAATAGATAGTAAAAAATTCGACTTGGTTGTAATCCTAAGGATGATGAGAACATAATTGATGAAGAGAAACAGAAAGAAATTTTGTAAATCGAGAGTCAGTTATTCCACTTAATCTTAATCCTAATGATTATGAAAGTGCCAGTGATGAAGGGCATGATGAAGAATTTCCAGAGTCAAATTTTTCACTTCGTTCTAATCCTAAGGATTATGAGGGCACCACTGATGAAGGGGGGATGAAGAATATCCAATTCATCCTAATCCTATGGATTATGTGAGCACCATGGATGAAGAGGGTAATGAAGAATTTGCAGAGTTAAAATATCCACTTCATCCTAATCCTAAGGATTATGCGAACACCATTGATGAAGAGGGGAATGGATAATTTCCAGAATCAAAATATCCACTTCGTCCTAATCCTAAGGACTATATGAGTACCACTGATGAAGATGGGAAATGAAAAGTTTCCAGAGTCAAAATATCCACTTCCTCCAAATCATAAGGATTATGCCAGCACCATTGATGAAGAAGGGAATGAAAATTTTCCAGAGTCAAAATATCTACTTCATCCTAATCTTAAGGATTATGTGAGCACCACTGATGAAGAGGGGAATGAAAAATTTCCAGGGTCAAAATACCCACTTCGTCCTAATCCTAAGGATTATGTGAGCACCACTAATGAAGAGGGGAATGAAAAATTTCTAGGGTCAAAATACCCACTTTGTCCTAATCCTAAGGATTATGCGAGCACCACTGATGAAGAGGGGAATGAAAATTTTCCAGTGTCAAAATTTCCATTTCATCCTAATCCTAAGGATTATGCTAGCACCACTGATGAAGAGGGGAATGAATAATTTGCAGAGTCAAAATATCCACTTCGTCCTAATCCTAAGGATTATGCGAGCACCACTGATGAAGAGGGGGATGAATTTCTAGAGTCAAAATTTCCACTTCATACTAATCCTAACGATTATAAGAACACCACTAATGAAGGGGGGGGTGAAGAATTTCCAATAAATAGAGATTCAAAGCATCCACTTATTCCTAATCCTAAGGATTATGAGAGAACCAGTGAGGAAGAGGAGGGGCAGTATGAAGAAATTATAGTGAATACAGATTCAAAGCTTCCACTTAGGCATAATCCTAAGGATTATGAGAGCACCACTTAGGAAGGGGAGGATGAAGCGTTTCTTGGAAATGATACTTTTAAAGGCACAGATTTGAATAATGCATTTTCTCTAAGTGATTGTTTCAAAGACACTCATGGTGATGAAGAATTGAATCCTCCAAGGGAATAATTCGAAAGCATGGATTAAGATGGTGAATAATTTCGTCTGAGTCAAGGTTGCAAAAGCGCAGATGATTCTTGTGAAATGTTTTCTTCAAGTGAGGATGGTAATGAATATTTTCCAGGCAATATGTTGATGAATTTCTTAACTATGTTGAGAATGATGATAGTGGGGATAATACTCCTCCTAATGGTGATGAAACTGCTTCTACAAAGGATAATGGAATGATAAAGCATTTGCAATAAATATTTATGTAAATAGGGTGAATAACACCTTTTCATATCAATCCAAAACATTCCAATTATACAAGGGTGAGGACAACATATCTCACAAAAAGAATTTTTTTCGTTCATTTAATTTCAAGTGAATGTTATCAAAGGGATTTCTTGAAACATATGGATTTCAACTTTGCTTTGGAGAAAATGAAAAGATATTTTTCAATGAATAAAATCATGCAAAATTCATATTTAGTGGGTTGCATGCAATATACACTAGCAGGTTATGATTATCATATTGGGAATGTATTGCTCTGCAGAAAGGCTTTCAAAAAGTTGCATTCAATTGGTAATTTTCATTTGTCAGGAATCCAATAAAAACTGGAAAAGGATCCCACATATTATTCAGAAGTACGTTATAAACGGAAGGTTTGGCCATTAGAAAATACTGTTATGTCATGGTTGAAAGAATTATTTTCAAAGCATGGAGACTGTATCAAAAATAAAGACAGAATACATATTCCAGATAATTTCTCAAGATAATAAATCTTCAGGTTATACAAATATTATGCAGAAGTTGCTGAAGGAGTTGGTAATTTTATTACATATTCATATTTTACAAGAGTATGGAAGAACGAATTCAACAATGTTTGTATTCCTAAGAAGACAAGGATGGGGGTTTGCAGCACATGTGCTTCTCTTAAAACAAAAAGAGATAAATTTCAAGGGGCAGAAAGAGGTATACGTTCAAAACATTAATTTTAAAAATTAGATAGTTATCAACTATGAAAATATATTTATTCATATATTTATTTTATTTTATGTATGGATTCTGTTGTCAAAGAACTTCAAGAGCATCTCAATCAGCAAACAAGTGAAAGGAAAAAATTGTATAACATCGAAAGAAGTGTTATGATAATCCAAATAAATATTTGGGTTTGATAATTGATGGTATGGACCAAAAGAAAACACTTATGCTACATTTTTTCTGCATGCCCAAAAAATTACAAGAGGATATTTTCATTCAGTTTCACTTGGTTGGTTGTATGGTCTTTAATGAGAAGATGTTTCCAAGGGTTTTCTTCACAGCTCCAAATATTCATAATGATGCAAATATGACCATAAATATAATCCATGATGTGCTTACTCATTGGTTTGGTATTCTTCCTGAAGTTCTGTATGTACAATTAAACAACACAAGCCATGAAAAAAAAATCAAGTTCTTTTTGGGTATCTCAAGATGCTTGCTGAATTGGGAATTTTTAAAAAGATAAAGGTTGTTTTCCTTCTTGTTGGGCATACTCATGACCATATTGACCAAATGTTCAGTCGTTTTTCAGTAACATTGAGGAGGAAAGGTGTTGGGAGCCTGCCATCATTAATTGAATGTATTAAGAAATCCTACATTCCAGATCTTGTTTTTCATGTGTTGGAAGAAACTATTGACATGCAAAGTTTTATTTTGGAATCGCATGGTGAGGAGAAATGCATTGAACAACTTAACATCATTAGCTTCCAGCATCATTTTCGTATCAAAAAAATTGATGGGATAACACTTATATGGGGAAAGAAGTATTCAACTGCTGCAGAATGGGGTCCATCATAACGTTTAGCATTTTTGAAATTCATTCCAGAGCGTCCAATATTTTCATCAAAAATATTGTTATTAAAGTCATTTATTTAACTCCAAAATGCATGAAGGCATAAGAAAGACATAAATTATTCTGAATGTCTGGAGGAAATTAAAAGATTTATTAGAGATACATATGATTACTTTGATGTTTTTAATTCAGTTTGGTGGGAGAATTTTTCAATAATAAAAGTGATATGATTTCAAGATCAAAAAATGAGGATACGCTTTTGAAGACTCCATTTTTTTTCGACAAAATATGGAACATGAGGAAACACACATTGTTGAAAAAAAACAGTATTAAGCTATTATTAATTAGATCCACAGGTAGAGGAAAGAGAAATCTATATTGTTTCTAGAATATTGTGTGCACAACGTGAAGCCATGGAAGACCTTTACAGGGGTTTTTTGTAGGATGTTAAGGAGGGTTTCATGATAGCAGTGTTATAAGAGGAAGATCCACTTGGCTATCTATTCTGGATTTCCAAGGTTATAAAGGTAATTAATGAAAATGAAGATATTACAGTTGTTGATGTACATTAGTATGCCACAGGTGCTTACCCTTTCAATGGTGTCTACAAGCCAAAGATGGTAGTTGAAAAAAAATTGGCAGAAAGAGAAAAAGAAAGGGCACAAATATAAATCTTCGCTGCACAGATGTATTAAAATTGGAGGATGTTGACATACTTGTGTATGACTTCAATTTGACAAAGAGAGGAACTCTTCGGTTGAAGACCATAAATATTTTGAAGAAATTGGTACCAGAACAAATACTGTTGAGATGGGACTCTACTGAATGTAGTCATATATCTAGAAGACTTTTTAACTCTGAAATGGTGGGCATGCATGTGGAGTCAGATGGAGCACTAGTTGATGAAAGAGAAGAATATGGATCATATTCATCTTCATCGAGTCATTCATCTGAAGATGTAGGTTCTGACGGTGTGCCAGAACCTATGGTTTATTTTGAATAATTGTCTAAGACATTTTTATGTAATTGATGTTTGCATGGTAACTTGAAATAAATATTTTGACTTCCATATGATCTTTCATGAAGTTATGAGGCATTTCTATGTTTGTTGGATTATATGTTTCAATTATGAAGAATTCATCTCTTTAGAATATTCACAACGCGACAATGAATTACAAAAATAATTTATGTTATATTCAATATACCAATGTTGATATTTTGATTAAAATTAAAAAAGAAAAAAGAAATTATTGTTGAATTTTTAGATTATGCAGTGATATTGCCATGATATTATGTATTGTTACCATTTGGTATAAGATACTTTTAAAAAATTTAAAAATTTTATGTGTCATTGAAAGGGCACTTTGTTTTGATGGTTGATTTTTAGGTTTTGGTTGCAATTAGATTTAAATTTTTCTTAGGGTAATATTTGAAAAGAGATATATTTTTATCCTTTAAAATAAAAATTACTCTTGGAATAATAAATATTTCATTTACTTCTTTAGTTTTAAAAATTGTTTAAGTCATATAGTTTCCCCATAATTTCATGGTTAAAGTATGTTGAAAAATTAATATTTAAAAACTTGAGACTTAAAACTTGTCATTAAGGTTTTTATGCGCTACAATATTTTATCTTTAATGTTATGGTTGAAAACAATTACAATTTTAGGGTTTTTTAGAGTCAAGATATTTTATCTTTAACAAGATGGATGAAAATTATTGGAAATGATAAGGCCTTCAGACATGGTATTTTTATCCTTAACATCATGTATCCAAATGTTTAGACTTTTATGATTTTTCAATGTCCTAACATGTTGTCTTTAATTCTATTGTTAAAATGTGTCAAAATTGTGACACAATTCTTTTTCGTTATTCCAACATCAACTCGTTTTGTTTCGAGGGTGTTTTTTCAATCCTTTTTTCAAGAAACAATTTAATTTTTAGCATAATTTTAAAAAAATGTTGCAATTTGACCTTGATAAAAAAAAAAATGCATTTTAGAATACACACTTTTTGTTTTTGGGGTGTTTTTACATGTTTTTTGAGTCATTTTAGGCTAGAGTTCCCATTTTGAGGTAATAGTTCCTGTTTGATCAGTAACTATATTTTAATCAAACATTCAAACAAACTATGAAAGTACCATGTTAGATAAATCAACTAGAAGACATAATCAAACACTCAAATTCCAAATAGACGACATAATCAAGCATTCAAGCACCAAGTAAACGACATAAGCAACCTCATACCTTAATGTACCTCAGGGGAGGCCATCTTGTTTGCAAAATCAATCTAGATTAGCATAATATAACTTCACAACACATTAACTTAACATAAATAAGGTCATGATATCCATAACAGTAACTAGCTAACATGTTCACATCATAAACTCATAAAAAATTTTCATTCAAGCATAACAATCGCATATGCATAATCAATCTAGATTAGAATGATACATATAATATCAAGATTTTAAATTCAATAACCCTAATCATCAATTTAACTAACATATAACAACAACAAGTTAACATATAACATACTCATCAACAACATATAACATAATCAACAAGTTAACTAACATAAAAGAAAAACAGCAATGCATATAACAACAAGTTACTACCATGAATGACTATCTGACACATGTGCATAAGACCACATTGATTCACTAGAATCTACCATGCATGTAACCACGACAACAATAAAATGACAAACATTTATATAACCCTAATGAATATAACAATCCATTAACTAACATACATGCATGCCAAGCATACAATACATGTATGACAAGGTGCTCTTACCCCAAAGTCTAGTGTTGCAACCTCACTCTAATATTCTTCATCTCCAACTCTATCTCAACCAACACATCAACATCATAACAACCAAGAACATCATGATGACACAAAATACATACAATGGCCTCAAAATTCATATCTAACCTATTATGCATGCATAACCATAACAATGCACAGACACCAACCTATAGACACTGACATGGATAACAAATGCATAACATACACTTATAATGACCACATCCAATCAACAACACCATCAACTTTCACATGGAAACACCAATGCAACTATGACAAATGCCATGCATATGCAACAAGCACATAGACCACAAACATAAGGAACACATATATAATCAACATGAATGCACGACCAACACACACCACCCATTTAATCCAAGGGGTGAACCATGCTCTAATACCACTCTGTAACACCCTCCTCCTACATTTACTCAAGTTAATCAGTACACTGGGGTAAACATGTGACGAGAGGATACTATGATCTGATTCAACCTCCTAGGTTACCTTAAGGAAGTGGAACTGACACCACACAACTACACAAGCCTTCTACACCTACTACAGGACACCTAGGATCTATCTAAACCTTCTAGGTGGCCATCCCTTGAGACCTTCATAAACTTTTAGCCATCAATCCCCATTCCTCCCTTTTTATGAAATAATAAGGCACTGGACCTCTGTCTGCATATAAGGTGTGCGTATCTCTCTAGTACTAAAAGCAACTAGAAAAAAACAGCCAATTATACTAATCTCTCTCTAAGCATACAAGATTCATAAAAATGCTATATAGGTGTAAGGCCTACCTTATGTCCAGCGCTTGCTTGATCTCGTTGAAGTCCCTCGTGCATTGAAGGAATGTTCCTCAATAAATCTGCAGTCACAAACAAGCAAAAATATTACATAGCACTTGTATAGACATTATTATAAACCATACTCATCATAATGATCAAGGAATTTATGAAATAAACCATGAATAGACAGTTTAATGAGAGAAATGAGTATATTTGTATTAACTTCAAATAAAAGAAAACCTTTAAAACCTGTGCCTTGATGTCGTGCAGGTCCTCCCGGGGTCCGAAGCAGGAATCTCTTCTAATTTGACAAGAATTTCACTCTTTGAACCAAGACGAATAGAGGTAAGTGATTTAACCTCACAGAAAGTCTTAGTTAACTGAGTCTGAATCTCAACAGCATTTAACCTCAAATATCTTAAAGCTTGAACTCCCTTTGAGGCTACCCATGGCCTCTTTTTATAGTGGAAAAGAGGAGGTTTTCTATTCCAAATATGAAGGGATAGAATCCTCCTTCAAAGGGATTAGCTCCTTACATCAAGGGGTTAGCTCCATTAAGTGAGGGATGCATAAACCTTCTCAAAGCTTATCAATTCCCGAAAATTCCCATCTAGAATCTTCTAGAATTCATCTGAAATCAAATTTTTATCTTTACTTTCTCTCCTTTTTGAGTTTTACAGAGGTCCGCACCCATAACACAAAGAACGTGCAGTAGGGTTCCGTAGGAGAGCTGAACTTTAAGTGCGGGACCGCAGGCAATGAATAGAGAAAGTGCGATACCAATGTTTAGGGGATTTTTAAGAACTTTTCTCTTATTTTGAAAGCTTGACATGAGGAACTGATATGTTAGACTTGCAAAAGGAGGAAGTATGATTAATAATGAGCTCATACTCATAGCAAAATGTCAGGATGACAGTTTTTAGTGTAACAAATTGCCCCCTAAAGTGCAAAGTCTGGAATAGATGAAGCTGAAGTCTGTCATATATGAAGAGTGCAGTACTTTATCATTTCAAAGATCATCCTATGGACACCCCAGTCGGAACCTGTAAAAACATTCAATGCAAAATATATACATATATATGTCATCACTGAGGTAGGCATTCCATACTCAGATTAAAACTAACTAGAAACTAACTCAAATCGTTCTGATACAGGAATGATTTTAATATTACATCAATAGTGTCGACACAGCATGGGCACAGCCATCTGTAATGAATAGTCTACTGTATAATAATAAAATTCCTCGCAGCCTGGATGGTGGAAACTAGATCCAGGGTTTTGATTTCCGCATCTCGAACTAGTACGATTCTATCCATGTGAATAAATGTGTTGAAGTCGAACATGGTAGAAACCACTTGATTACCAGTCAATGATGTGAACTGTTAACAAGTGTGAGAGAAACCACCAGTAATGTCAATGGCTCTCAAAGTACTCAGTACAATCCATGAAATGTGAATGAATGAACTGAAGTCGAACATGTCACGGAATCATTCGATCGAAGGTCAATGATGCAACCTGTCGTCGAAGGCGAGAAACCTGCCATTGAGGCATGCAGATTTCAAGGTACTGACGATTTCTGGATCAATTTCCTAGATAATGTGCCGATGTCGATAGAAAGCGATCTGTCGTAGGCAAGCCCACAACACGAAATCATAGATCAAGTTTTGAAAATATATTGGCAAGGACTGACTCAGGGATGGTCAATAGATGGATGACAGATATTTTGCAGATGAATGGTTTTATTTGAACTGTTCTCTTGGACACATAACGACACTGCAGATGGCTTGGTGACAATTGACCCAAAGCTAATACCTAGAAACCGGCTGAAAATTTTCAATGTGGTTTGATTAACTGTTAGGCAAAGGATTTCCCAACCTAGGTGAATATAAGTGTCGTGTCCAAGAGTGGTCGACTGAGTTTTCGAAGATTAAAATACAACAAACATGCCCATTTTTCTCTCTTTTCCCCCACCATTTCTGGCAAGTACCTCTTTATTTTTGACAAGCTTGAGGAGGATAAAATTTGCTTGGTTATAAGCTCATCCTTCGGATGAGTCCAACTTAGTTTAAAATTCGAACCCTAAGAAGGAGTGGTTCGTTCCTGTTGAAAATTAAACAGGTCCTTTACTGTTAAGTTTTAACGAGTCCAGTATAGGAGAAACTCGGTGTTTTTCAGTTTTAGGGAGTCAGAAGAAAAACTTAAGAAAACTCCATGGGTGTAATTTTTCATAAATTTAGTCTCTCGATCCCGAAAAAGGATAAAATAATGCGGGAGAGAACTCTATTGACCGTAATTAGTCAATGTATACCTTTTTCGTAAATAGTCCATTTCAGTCCGGAAAAGGGGTAAACTTATACTGAAGGGACGATCATTCATTTACTTTAACGAGTTCAAATAATCAAGTGCTCGGCAATCTTTTCATATTTAGAGAGTCTGAAAAGGGCTTAAAAGAGGACTCCAAGATTTCGCTTTTTCGTAAATTTTTTTAAAGAGTCCGAAAAAGTGATAAAAGTATGCTCTTTGTTGAAAAACGATCAGTTCTCCTGAAAAATCCAATTTCTGCACAAAAACTTGAAACATTACACATGCCTGTTTAAGATAAGTAAAAATGCTTTCAAAAATACCCTTTCTAAAGTGAAAAATAGACAAATTTAAAATTCATCTATTTGAAAAAAATTATAAAAAGGACTTTTTCAATTTCATTTTTACCGTTCAATTTCAGAGTGAAAAGTAAAAAGCTTTTGGGTAAGAAATTTCCTGTGAAGATTCTGGAAAATTTGTCCGTTGAAATCGAGAATCGTCAGTCCCAGGTAATCCACGACCTCTTAATCTTGTTTTTCATCCGTTTCAAATTCATTTTTAGGCTTTAGTTTGTATTTTTAGGGCAAAAAATGGTTTAAAAGTTCGCCCGCAGGGTCCGCAGGTGCGACACATATTACCTGCGGACCCCGACTTTTTTCTATAAGGAAAAAATCGTGGGTTCCGCACTTGGTACACAGTACGCATGTGTATCTACGCACAGTTTACAAAGCATATGTGCGATACCCATGCGGTTGAATTTAAAACACTCATTTCTCATTTGTTTCCCAAAAAATTTCAAATAAGATTGTTCTAACTTTCCTTTTTATACATTGTAGGATTGACAAGATGCTGATTTGGAGAGAACCTGAGCACGAGGAAGTGGATGAAGCCAAAATACTCCATTTTCCCACACAACAGGCATTAAGAGCATGTGGCTTGTACAAATTTTGGGCCATCTCCGGCATGAGGGCACAAGTAGAACTCCTGACATGGTTGGTGAACAAATGGAATGTACAGGACCAGTGCATATTTATTGGCGGCCACCGGCTCGAAATTGAGCTGGAGGATATATATTTTCTGACTGGTTTGTCCAAGAGGGGTGAACAAGTTTCTTTGTTTGGGACTAGGCCAGGTGGCCAGTCTGTCGCTAGTCTTCAACTAGAATTCTGCAATAATCAGGAAAACCCTAGGGACAAACGGATTGATATAAAACACATCATCCGTCCTGAATTGAAAGTTATTGCTTTTACTTTTACCAAACTGTGTGGGAGTGCTGCGCTGCATGTAGCTACTGGTTCCCAAATGTGTATTGCTATGGATTGTTTTCGCGGCACCATATTTAACTGGTGTGAAGCTGTGTTGGCTAATGCAAAAGGCCAACTAACCAGAGCAAAAAATGGGAAACTGAATAACTTTGGATACGGATCCATCGTTGTTTCTTTTTCTCTAGAGAGGATCCTTATGTTAGCTCCACAGAGTATTGCTGTTGATGCCGTTCGACTTCGAGAACCGAGGATGGTTCGTTGGTCCGCATTGATGGCTCGTCATGCTATCGAGGGTATTGAGATTGTCCGATTTCCTCCTTCATATTTTCATTGGCTGGATCGCCAACTTTTTGTGATAGAGGAATTTACATATGCCGGGATAGATTTCCGCGGCAACCGAGAGATGGCTCTCCCAGTAGGGGAACAGTGGGATGAATCAGGTAAAATCATTTTTCAACATTTGCTAAATTCTAATTTTTTATTTTTTTATCGTCTTGAAAACTAATAACCAAATTTTTTTTGAATACAGATGTGGGTCCACAGCGACCAGCCCATCTCCAACCTTACGAGAGAAGACAACCAGTTGCATCCGCACCAGCCCCAGCAGGCCAATCAGCGGAGATTTTGACTGATTTAGAGCATCATCTAGAGCGTTTGACTCTAGATATTCCAGAGACGAGCATAGATGATATTCCACTCAGGTTGCAGAGATACGTGATTGGAGTTCCAGGACCTTTTAGGAGGTTCCTATGCAGGGTAGCTCGGGCAGTGGTTTCTTATCGTGATCACCATCAGTGATGGGATGATCGTGTAGACTCATATTTTTTACTTTTGTATTATCATTTTTGCCGATCATAAGGTGTTTCCAACCTATGATCGAAGAAGATGTATATTTTTTGAAAACACTCCTATACTATGATATATCACTATTTACCGGCTATCTGTGTACATATGTGAATGTTGTTTGATTTACTTCTTTTGATTATTGCAAATGTCTATTTATCATACTAGAAGCAATTGAATCTGCTAATGTATTTAAATGTCTTGGAATATGCTGATATTCAATGTAATCAAATTCACGTTCCAAGAGACGAACTCTTAAAAATAACCGTAATAACACCGGATTTCTAATGGTATAAACCCTGTTAAGCTGTAATACAACAAGTTCAGAATCCAACCTTACAATCAAACTCCGAATTCCAAATGATATGGACTCAGATAATAACTCAATCACCGCACTATACTCGGCAATGTTATTTGTTGTTTGACCAAGGCTTACCCCATGCATGGATACTAACTCGTCAGAGGGTGAATAGATAACCCAAGCTGCGGAAAAAATGTTCCGTGTACGATGACAAGCACCATCAACAAAACCAATGTAGGTTTGAAGAGACGTCGACATCTGCAATATCAAGAGTAAAACTCAGATAAGCAGGAATAATGATAAAAACACACTCTCTAAACTAGGCACACTTTTCTAATCTAAAACACACTAGCAGTAAAGAAATCTAAACTAACAAAATCTCCACACCACATTTAAGCATAATATCGCTTTAGATAGAGCCCATTTCTGGGTTTATCCAAAGGGACACCGTCAAAATCTATCAACTCATAGGCCCCTTTTGCTAACTTTCGTTTTAACAATGTAAGGACCATGCCACATAGGCACGAATTTCCTAGCTCCTAGCTTGTCGTTAGCTTGATCATAAAGTCAAACTAGGTCTCCTTCTGAAAAATTTTGAGGGGTCACACTTCTATCATACTGAGCTTTTATCCTTTTAACATGAGCCTCGTTTTCTATTGCAGCATTTCGTCGATTCTCATCTAATTGGGCTAAGTACAAGAAACGTTTCTCTTCTTCAGACGTAGCTGGAAGTAATTCTACGACTAATTTTAGTGATGGTATTTCACATTCAATTGGCAACACGACTTCCAAACCGTAAACCAGTTGAAAAGGAGTGAAACCAGTTGATGTTTTGACTGAGGTTCGATATGCCCAAAGTGCTGAAAATAACATGGAATGCCAATTCGTCTTGTGAATACCAATGATTCGTTTGATCATGGTGACTAAACTTTTTTAATGGCTTCAACCAGACCATTGGCTTGCGGATAATACGGAGTGGAACTATCGTGGCACAGGCAAAGTTGGTCTGTCATTTCGGTCATCATGACATTCCGAAAGTGACTTCCATGATCCGTAATAATAGCTTGGGGAACACCGAACCTAGCAATTATGTGATTAAATACGAATTTTGCAGCAATCTTGCCGTCAGCTAAAAATGTAGGCATCGCCTCAGCCCATTTTGTAAAATAATCTACTGCTAAGATAATATAGGCATGCCCCCCGGCCGAGTGAGGGTTACATGTAATAAAATCGATACCCCATTTTGTGAAAGGACCAAAAACAATTATAGGGTGAAGAGGAGCGGGTGGCGCGCGCATTTTTCGATCAAAATTTTGACAGTTGTGGCATTTCCGAACCGCATAAATGCAATCTTTGAACAACGTTGGCCATAAATAACCTGCACGCAATATCTTTTGGGTTGTGGCATACCCAGACATATGACCGCCACATGCTCCAGAATGGCAGTCATTTAACACCTTTTCAGCTTCTTCATGAGTTAGACAACGTTGGAAAACAGAATCCGCTCCACGACGATAAAGTGTATCACCAATGATATTATACTGTTGGGATTGGAAGCGTATTTTCCGTCGCTGAGTTCGTGAGATGTCAGGACAAAAAGATTGGTTTTGGAGATAAACGATAATATCTCCATACCATGGATCAAGTGTACTGATGAGAAACAAAGATTCGTCCGCAATGGACTCTTCTGCCACTGTTTCAGTATCAGTAGAGGGGAAATCGCACATCAGTTCCGCAAATACCAAAGATTTCTTTGCCTTGGATTTTTCAAATTCCAAGTAAAATTCTTGCAGGATAACTATCCATTTGGAATATTTGCCCCCTAGCAATTTTTTGGTCAAAATATACATCATAGGGTTGCAATTAGAAATTACCGTGGTTTTACGTAACAAGATGTAATGTCTAAAACGTTGGACAGCTTGAACAGTTGCCAAGGCCAATTTCTCCACATGTGTGTATTTGATTTCAGTCGGATGCAGATTCCGACTAAGATAATAAATCACATGTTCATTGTGAGATTCATCTTCCTGAACTAGTACCATCCCAATGGTGGAATGAGATGCAGCGAGGTACAAAATGTAATCTTGGTTGTAGTTGGGAGGATGCAATAATGGTGCATGGGTCAACGTGTGTTTAAGTGCATCAAAAGATCGATCAACGATCTCGTCCCAAAAGAACGGAATGTTCTGTTTCAACAACTGGGTAAAACCCTTTGTAAGCTCGGCATAGTTAGGAATAAACCTACGTAAAAAGTTTGCTTTCCCCTGCAAACTTTGGAGTTGGCGTAAAGTCGAAGGAGGAGGCAATTTAACAATGGCTTCGACCTTCGATGGATCGACGCGAATGCCTGCTTTCGAGACAACAAATCCCAGTAATCGACCCGATTCTACATAGAAAACACATTTATGCGGATTCAGCCTTATCCGATAATGCCTACATCTCATAAAAATTGCTCGTAAATGAGTGAGATGGTCGGCCCTACGTAATGAATGAGCAGGTAAATCATCGAGATATGGTTGAACAATGTGCTTAATGTCATGAAATGCATAAGACATAGCCCGTTGAAAAGTTGCTCCAGCGTTCTTTAATCCAAAAGGTAGTTTACAATAAGCAAACGTTCCCCATGGACAAATAAAAGCTGTTTTGGGTTGATCTGCAGGGAGTATGTTTATTTGATTGTAGCCGGAAAAGCCATCCATGAAGGAAAACAATTCACTGCCAACACAATCATCGATTATTTGATCGATATAGGGAGTTGGATAATTATCTTTTGGACACGCTCGATTAATATCCCTATAATCGATACATACTCTTATCGTTCCTTGTTTTTTAGTCACAGGAACAATATTCGATACCCAATCTGTTAAGGGAATTGGATAAATGAATCTTGTGCGAAGTAATTTCTCAACTTTTGCTTTTATAGCAGCAGCTTTTCTAGGATGAATTTGACGTAATCGTTGACGAACAGGTTTAGCATCCGGGTAAGTCTTAATTTCATGAACAACGATCGATGGATCAATTCCTGGCATTTCTTCATAAGACCAGGAAAACACGTCACGGAATTCTTGAAATAGGGCTTTATAAGTATGAATTTATTCATTTGTACAACAAGCACCTATATGAATGTTTTCAATTATTCCTGGTTTTACTGAAATGTCAATTGGAACCGTTCTAGATATATTTTCCAAATTTAACTCAGAATCAGGATTTTTCAATGGATTCTGAGGTTCCTTGACATATTCAGCAGTAAAAATTGAAGCGAAATCATCTTCAAAATGATCTAATTCAGGTAAAAATGAAGATCGGTGATGTAGATCTTCCCATGGTAAATCATCAACAGACAAAAACTCACGAATTTTCTCATCTATATGAACAAGTTCAGGAAATGTCGTTGTAACTGAACTAGATATAGAAAGTGATTCCTCTTGGATCCCATTCATTGGATCAATTTCGGTTGAAGAGGGGTCGGAAAGTGACTGTACAACCTGGTACGCAATTTCAAATGGACTCAAGGGCATCATGCCATCAAATGAATCAATCTCGGATTCGGAAGGTACAATCCAAGGATCATCAAACATAACAGTGTCTGACGAAATCATGTGAATATTTGCAGTAGAAGGCGATACATTAGGAGGAGGAAAGGAAAAATTTCCTAGTAAACCAGAATCTTTAATCAACCCCACTCCAACATCCTTATAAGGGATAGCCGTTTTACCAACATGCTGGATTGTTTCTGTAGAGGCTGGGTCGGACGAGAAATAAGTTAACTGATCTATTGTCACGATCTTTCCTTGATATGGAAATTTTATGAGTCAAAAGACCGAAGAAACAACAGCAGTCATAGCATAGGACCAACTACGACCCAGAAGAAGGTTGTAATCTAGAGGGGCATCAACCACTTCCACATCTAGATTAACGATTTTACCTTTGACCCCTATGGGTAAATCCTGCAAAATACCAAAAGGTTGAAAACCTCGACCATCAAAAGCCTTTAGAATTGTCGGAGATTGGTTAAGTGTAGGAGAACCAAGTGATTTCCAACACTGAATCGACATAATACACGTTGAAGCTCCCTCATCAATCATAGTCTGAAAGATTGGTCTGTTTTTTACTAACACTGGAATCTGGAAAGCCATTTGGTGAGGTAGGCGAGGTGTACTATTTTCTAAATCGAATATTATAAGGTTAGAATCCTGAACATCGACAGCTCCTATGGAAGACAATAATAATTTACGTTGTGCTGGACACGATTGCAGCACTTCCAAAGCCGACATTGCTGAAGGAGAAATTGCTAAATCTTCAACAATGTTGTAATTCTGAGCAGCTCTAGCATGTGGATTGAAAGTTGATTTACGAAGAACACCTTTAGCAGGCGGTTTTATTATTAAGTCTGGATTTTGTTTCTCAATCTGTAGCGGACCAGAAATAGAAGGAGGTGTAGTTGATGCGTTTGCATTAGAAGATTCTGCTTCTTTACCATCAACAGGATTCTTACTACCGTAATCTTGCGATCGCGTCGCAATCCTTACATGAGACATCATCATAATAGGTTCTTCCAAAGTAGTCGAGGTAGAACCAACCATCTTACTATCTTGAATTGGAAAAGGATCATTCAAGACAGCAGGTTGTTGTGATCCTTTAACGAATTTCGTAACTTCGGCTCGATATGGACATTCTTTCGTGAAATGATCTTGTTCACAAATGAAACAAGGATAGCGAGGTTTACGTTTTTCGTCATTGGATTCATCTTTATCAGTTTTCTCTTTCGAATTCTTTTTTTTTTTATTCTTCCCTTTATTTTTACCACCAGATTTCGATTTGGTCGTAGATGTCTCTACGACGTGAATATCGGCAGAAACTTCGGGGAAGATTCTCCTTTCGGGGAATCAGGTAAAGTTATAATAGGAGAAGAATTCTTTGGAGATTTCTTCTTACTTTTAGAATTCACTGTACCAATCATACCGTCAACGGCATGAGACCCTGAAGGAGCTGCAGCTATTTGACCTTGTTTTGGAAGGTCTGGGATTTTTTCATGTAAAGTACCTGACTGTGTATATACGAGGTCAAGGTACTGAGCTTGGGCAATTACTTGCTCTTCAGTAACAACACCATCCTTAGCTACATCCTCAGTGATCTTGGATAACAATGATTTAACAAACCATTCTGCCAAAATTTGATCCGGAATATAAACTTTCACCAAACGTCTCCTACGTCGCCATTCATGGATATGATCAGAAATATACGTAGACGTGGATTGTTTCATCGAAGTTAATAATTCTGTGCCATTGTCGTATCTGACTGGCAATTGAAAATGAGTCAAGAAGGCAGTTGCTAACTGACTAAAGTTATGAAACGAGCCTCGTGGTAACTCAATGTACCATTTGGCTGCAAGACCTATAAGAGTTCTTTGGAAAAGACGTAAACGAATCGAGTCATCAATGATTGAATTAGATGCACACCAAAGGTGATAAGTCATAACATGATTCGATGGATCCTCTCCTGACTTACCTTCAAATTTTGGTATATCACTGGGCAACTTATGAGGCATTGGCGGCCAGTTCTGATAATAAAAAATGGGATCATTTGTAAGGCACGTCAAATCAGGTAAGTCCAAAGTTGCGATAAACGGTAATTGACGGTTAGGGTCGCGAAAACCTTGAGAAGCCAAAGCAGATACAGGAGGCGGATACCCGGGATAACTAGGAATCGGATTTGCATTAGGTATTTTGTAACCTCCCTGAAAACCAGGATGAACCGGACCATACTGAGGTTGTTGATAAGTATAACCAGGGTATGGTTGATACTGATAGTTTGGATTATGTACATAGGGACCGAATTGCGGCTATCCCTGGTACGGTTGATACGTAAATTGACGTTGAATTGTAACAACTGTACTTGTACCAGTTTGTCCTGCAGGCATCTGAACTGTAGTCTGAATGGAAGATACTGACTGAGGTACAGATACTTGAGGGATTTGTACGGATACAGGGATAGAAGAATTCAGGGCTACAGATACTCCAAAAACAGGTGTGACAGGTTGAACAGACATTACAGCAGTTGCAGCAGTTTGAGGCGGAGTCTGAGGTGTACTAGGCCCAGTCTGCTGAACTAAACTAGGTGCAGGAGTTTGAATAGCTGGCTGAACAGGTTGCTGGGTTGGACCAGAAACCAAAGGCTATCCAGGTTGATAAGGTAACTGCACATTAGGCTGCAAAGGCTGTTGATATTGGGACGGATCCCACACCATAGTTCCGGGGTATTGTCCCATAGAAGGTTGAACATAAGGACCATAACCTGGTTGAACGTAGGGTTGATAAGTAAGAGGTAAATTTCCAGCTCCTTGAATAGATGGTTGACCAGAAGGCTGTTGGTAACCTTGAATTGGGTACTGACCTTGAGGTTGATAACCCTGAGGCGCGTACTGAGGCTGGGGGTTGATAAGGACCCTGAGGAGCATATTGAGCTTGGGGTTGAACTTGAGGTATGTATTGTCCTTGAGGTTGATACCCTTGAGGTATGTACTGTCCTTGGGGTTGCCCCCCAAAATAATATGATTCCACAGTTTGTCCTGGGAAAAAAATACCTTGAGGTTGAGCCACAGGTGGTAATTGACTACCTGAAGGTTGTCCTCCAGGTGGTAATTGAGTTCCCTGAGGTTTCCCCCCAGGAGGTAACTGAGTTCCCTGAGGTTCCCCCCAGAAGGAAACTGACTGCCTTGAGTTTGAGGATTTAGAATATTACCAGACATCATAAATATTTGATCTTCGTTCGACATTTCAATATTAAATCCGTTAAGACCAGATGATAACACGTTTTCAATTGGTCGAGGAGCTACTCTCGAGAAAGTACCAGATATAGACTGATATCCCAAAGGAACAGAAGGACCACCATGTAAAAATGATTCCGGTGTTTGAGAAAACATGGATGACTCTCCTGCCATAAAGGATGGCGGATAATAACCTCTGGGTGTAGGATGAAATGGAATTCGAGGTGGATAAAAAGCAAGACCCGGATTCTCTAAAAATTTCGTTAAAGAGAGATACCAAGGATCAATTCGAATGGGGCTGTAGAAAATAGATTCACGCTCCCTAAGATTTATATATTGAGGGGAGTTGGGAAGAGATATGTCTTCGTCTGGATTAGTAAGTTCTTCAATAGAAATAAGTCCAGAGGGAAGATTGTCAGTAATGATATTTCTTACCCTAGGTGAACCAGGATCGCTAGAAGTTGGTGTGATAAATCCTGAGGATGTTTCCAACACAGAAGATTCAGTTTCAGGTTCAGATATTTCAGGTTCGTCAGCTAATCCACCAGAAGAAGAAAAACTTCCAGTAACTTCAGAAACTGAAATCGGTTCTTGAATATATTCTGTTGTAGGTATTTGATGATCAAGATGTATAACTATAGATGAACTTCCAATTTCCGTTGATCTAATTCTACTACTACTAGATGATACCAGAGCACGAAGCCCTTCAAGTTGACTTGGTGAATATTCAGGGGGTTTCCCTTATATTCTCCGGGATTGTCTCGGAAATTCCACCACGATTAAAAATTATCTAATCACACGCAAACAAAGAAAAATTTCAATGAAAACACCTAAATTCTCTAAGAAAAAAACAATTGAATCATATGCTTAAAAAATCTAGGAGTTCAAACCACACACAAACAGTAACTTTCCGCACTAAAAACACTAGTTGGTGATGAAATCCAACTTAGTAGAATTTTAACACGAAAAGGGCGGTTGGAACAGTTACCTCGACAACCTGCTTAATGAAACAGACCGGTGCAATTTTCTCCACTATACCATCTCGAGTGAAGATAACCCTCCAGAGAGTCCAAGTGAGTCTAGCCGACGTCTGCTCCAGGTACAGTGGGATCTTCCCTCCACCGTCACCTTAGGAAATAATCCTAAAGATTATAGCCTCTAAGGTTACCAATAGAAACAAATATACCTGGGGGAACAGTCTACGATCTGACACACACGCAAGGGCAGAGTAACAAAGCTCAATCCCCTTGAAGGCTTCTTGAAATAATCCAAGATATGCCAACAAGTGACCCCTGGCTCCTCGACAATGGTCTATCTGAGGTTTATCGTTGTTAATACGTGTATATCTTCTATCATTCTTAATAAGGAAGGATTGATTACCCCACTGGTTCAGATATGATCTCGTGCTTAACTCCTTTAGGAGGAGCTTCCTAGAGCATAGATGCAACAATTGGAATTTCTTCCTACCGCAAGATTTGTCTACTTGTTTGTTTTAGCTATCTTGGAGAGTTAATTACTCCCTACTCCAAGATACTAGCCTAAGCTATGTTGGTGATAAGAGCCCTAGAAATAAAAAGATTACTAGATGAATTTTAATTAAGCGTTACTTTTATGAGTTGTTTCTTAAGTCAATGGGTGCGAAAATGAAACTTTGATGATGTGAAGACTCAACTTCCAAAAAACACTAAAATGCACTTAGAATGATAGTCAATTCTTTTTCTTTCAATGAACTTCTATCTAAGAAAGAGTTGGAGAATGCAATTCTTTTAATAAACAATTCCTTCTTTAAACATGAATAATGATTGAAAGAAAATATTTTGTCTTTTCAATGATGATATATATCAAGCTCATAACAAAACCCTTTTTATTTCCAAACTTGAAGCTACAAAACAATTTTCCTTCAAAAGAAAGCTATAAAAATTTAAAAACTACTCAAAACTACAAAATCTAATCTTGAGAACTATGATTTTAAACAATCTAAATTGAATAAAAGCTTTAAGATTTTTTGAAGAATGTTTTACTTAGTTGTTCAGCAAACTAAGGATCTATTCGTTTAGAATAACAAACAGATCAAAAACACTCAAAATATGTTTTTTTATAAAAATGAAATTCAAAACTTTCAACCAAGTTTTTCGAAGATTCGCAAAGAAACAAATGGCTCTATTTCTCAATAAAGGATGTTCCCACAATCAGGTCGGATTCAGTAAAAAGACAAAAAAGATCAATGTAATCTGAGATACTTTAAATTGTCAATGCTTCGAATCACTACAAAGACCAAGTGAAAAACAATCCAAAATGCAAAATCTTCTAGAAAATCATCAAAACATCAATACTGTTGGAGTTGATTCACAAAAAATTCTTGACAGAAACAATAATCAGTCTGGGCAGAAACCAAAGATCTAAATCCAAATAAAAATAAACTACAGAAAGAAATCTGGAGGTTTTCTAAAAATTTTACAGGGTCCGCAGGCAACCAGTATTGACAGGTGCGATCCCGCACTGTATTCTTTACAGAAAGTGCAAACCTGCCTACACTGTCAAAATAAGCCAGAGTGCGGTCCTAGGAAAAATTATAGAAAAACTTAAAATATTTCTAAATTTTTAAAAACAGGGAAAATCTAAATTACCTAGACAAACATGTATCAATCAAAAACCAGGAAAAAATGTTTTCTCAAATCAAAATAAAGGAGAACCAAAAACAACAAGTTCTATCCCCAGCGGAGTCGCCATTTTGTTGTGTAGATTAATCCGTCTTGCGGACAAGACCGATCTCTCTAGTACTAAAAGTAACTAGCAACAAACAGCCAATTATACTAATCTCTCTCTAAGCATACAAGATTCATAAAAATGCTATATAGGTGTAAGGCCTACCTTATGTCCAACGCTTGCTTGATCTCGTTGAAGTCCCTCGTGCACTGAAGGAATGTTCCTCAATAAATCTGCAGTCACAAACAAGCAAAAAGATTACATAGCACCTGTATAGACATTATTATAAACCATACTCATCATAATGATCAAGGAATTTATGAAATAAACCATGAATAGACAGTTTAATGAGAGAAATGAGTATATTTGTATTAACTTCAAATGAAAGAAAACCTTTACAACCTATGCCTTGATGTCGTGCAAGTCCTCCCGGGGTCTGAAGCAGGAATCTCTTCTAATTTGACAAGCATTGCACTCTTTGAACCAAGACAGATAGAGGTGAGTGATTTAACCTCACAGAAAGTCTTAGTTAACTGAGTCTGAATCTCAACAGCATTTAACCTCAAATATCTTAAGCTTGAACTCCCTTTGAGGCTACCCAAGGCCTCTTTTTATAGTGAAAAGAGGAGGTTTTCTGTTCCAAATATGAAGGGATAGAATCCTCCTTCAAAGGGATTAGCTCCTTACATCAAGGGGTTAGCTCCATTAAGTGAGGGATGCATGAACCTTCTCAAAGCGTATCCATTCCCGAAAATTCCCATCTAGAATCTTCTAGAATTCATCTGAAATCAACTTTTTATCTTTACTTTCTCGCCTTTTTGAGTTTTACAGAGGTCCGCACCCATAACACAAAGAACGTGCAGTAGGGTTCCGCAGGAGAGATGAACTTTAAGTGCGGTACTGCAGGCAATGAATAGAGAAAGTGTGATACCAATGTTTAGGGGATTTTTAGGAACTTTTCTCTGATTTTGAAAGCTTGACATGAGGAACTGATATGTTAGACTTGCAAAAGAAGGAAGTATAAGTAATAATGAGCTCATACTCATAAAAAAATGTCAGGATGACAGTTTTTAGTGTAACATGGCTAGCCCCTAACACAAACAAAACTTTTAATGCATCAGTCCCCCAGTCACTCTCTTTTTATGGGAAAGAGTGCGACTGGAACCCTCCTGTCTCTCACATAGCATAGGCATGC
>JAXQQM020071539.1:0-84905 GCA_034641835.2 Pinus albicaulis | reverse complement strand
TAGTAAAACTTATTTTTCGACCTCGTTAGGTCTCAGACGCAGGTTATTTATAAATATGTTCCAGCCTACATATGAACCACTTTGGGATTCTAGGATCTAGCCCTCCTGAATCCAGAGAGGGATCTCTCTAACAAGTGCAAAGATTGATTTATCTTTAAAGCTTGAGGTGTGATATTAGGCTAGTTATGAAGAACAAGGGTTTTGTTTGGTATTGGTTGGGCAAAGATAAATGAAGGTGAAGGAAGGCTAAATGAAGGGTGAAGGTATATGCAAGTGAAAGATTGATTAAGCTAACACGATAGGCAAGAAGCAACCTCAATCCATTGGGCTATGGAGTCATAGTAGGATTTAATTGAAACAACAAGGTTCAAAAGTGGTCCATGGGGCAAGTCATCTATGTGGTAAAGGATCTCTTTTGGTTGATTTTATGGAATGGGACTGAAACAATAAGAAATGGGAATCAAACAGATGAAGAAAAAGAGCAAAATTTTAAGATTTGTTAGTACTTAAAACTTTCTTGAAGTACACTTTAAGAAAGACATAAAAGTAATCTAAGACTGTAAGTACTTTGAAATCTAGCTCACATGCACTTTCAACAGAAAACATTTAAAAAATACAAAGAATAGAAGAAGATCATGGCACTTTGAACTTATCCTGCTGAGCACATTCAAAGAAAAAATTCAAGATAAACAATAAATATTTTAAGACTAAGAGACTTTGAACTCTATTTTTTTTTCTCATACTTTTAAAGCAAACCATAAAATGATTTAGAGATAAAACGTAGAAGACAGGGATTAACCATATGATTTCTTGTTCAACTTTATTTATATTTTACATGCAACAGATATTCAGAGACCAACCTTTTACAATGTGCTCTTCAATGATATTTTATAAGAAAATGAGGAGGTGGAAGAGTTTCTAGGGTTCAAGTATAATTAATTCCATAATCAATGCAATTCCTAGCCTTGAAAACCATGCAAGGCATAAGGTGGGAATGCATTCTACCTATAACTCTACTTCATAACTCTGTTTCTGCTTTTTTAGGCTTAATGGACGAAAATATTGACTTCAGGGCTGTTTCTTATCTTTGTAATAACTCTGCTAACAGTTTAAAATATCTTCTTTTGTTTGAAATAACTATTCAGCTGTCTTTAGACAAATATCTTCTGTTCTGGCAATAACTAGACCTTCTTTTCGATTTATTGAGGCTGCAGGTGGCTTTTGGTAGCTGGAGAGGATTCAATTAGCCTCTTTGATGTGGCCCTGAGGTGTCCTTGGACTGATATTTTCCTCTGTTTTTCCTTAACACATCTTAATCTGCCTTTCATCTGTGTTTTAGGCCTAATTCGGCTTAATTCTTGTCTTCAGGTCTTCACACTGTCTTCATGTCAGAATTAGGCCTTTGGTTCTAAGCTTTCTGCCTTAATCCCTTTAAATTCTACTTGAAAACCTTTAATTCTTCATTCTGGTTTGGTTTTATCCCTTGACACTGATATTCTTTGACTGCTTGATATTTATTATGTTTTTGTTGCTTATGCAGGTGCGCAAAGGGTTTTATGACATCTTCAGTGCTCATGAGGCATGGGAAGATCATGGTTTGAACCTTGCAATCTTTCTTCTCGATGGATAGGGGCCTGGGGGATCATCATCCCCAACCTTATTTTCCTTTTAAAATGGTGGAGAAACCTTAAAAATCTGCACAAAACGAGCGAAAATTAAGAAAATCCACGAAGAATAGGTCAAAGGGTGCTTTGGGCGTGAGAATAAACCATGGTCGGTGATCCAGATCAATCGACGATCGAGATTACTTGATAGGTTTGATGGTTGGGTAAGTGGATGGAAGATTAAGTCCGGGACGTTGATCTAGATTGATCAATGGCTGAGATTGATTGGGAATTATAATGCGGAGGGGGAAATGTAAATGGGAGGGAGGTTTTAATCATGACCGTCGATATTTAGAGATCGACGGCGGAGAAGCCTCGATGAAATGGTTAGATAAATAGGTGAGGGCAAAGATCTGGGGGTTGAAGTTTAATCAGGATCGTTGGATGTAAGAAATGAACGGTGGATATTTATCTGAGAAATGTTTATGGAGAGCAGACAAAGGTAAAGGAAAAAGGGGGGAAGGTTTAATCAGAGCCGTCGGATTAGAATATCCGACGGTGGAGATCTCATGATAAAAATTTCGAAGGATAGATGGAGGGGGGAAAGCTTGGGGTCGAGAAGTAATATAAGTCATCGATCCAGATCAATCGACGGCTAAGATCTTGTGAAGGGGTCTTTCGAAGAATAGAGAGGAAGGGCGATGGCTTGGGGTTGTGTTAAGTCAGGACCGTTGGATGATATCCATCAACGGACAGGATCAAACGAATAAATACACTGTGGAGGAGGGTGGTTTAGCGGAAAACCAAAGTGGTTTTCGCACAACATGAGAAGTGGTTTATGGTTTTTCTAAAAATCACGCGATTCCAAACGTTGCTTGACACGTGGATTTCCAATATCGCCTTCATCACATAATTTTTAGGCATTAAACCTCATACACAGAAAAAACATGAAATGAGCTGTGAGCCGTCAGATGAGAGGGCGCAGATCCGACGGTGCGGATTGCGCGCGATGGAGAAAGTTGCGCATTGGAGGAGTAGTGGAGTACAGGTGGCACGATTTGATTGGGCAGGGTTTATACAAGGCGGAGGTAGGTCCCGACAGAATTGTGGCTTATCGGATTTCATTTCAACCGTAGGATTTAAACAATTGATGGCTTGGATTTAATTTCAGGGTAGAGTTATAAAATGGTGAGGGGAGATGATCTGGTGATCGGGTTTAATCTTGATCATTGGATTTTATAAATGGACGGTCAAGATTATATGACAAAGTGGGGTTATATAAACAAAGGGGGAGGTAAGGCCCGGGATCGGGTAAACTGGTGACCGTCCGATCAAATCAATGGATGATCAAGATAGATTTAAAACATGTTGTTGGGGAAAATGAAAAAACAAAGGAAGAGAGGATTTTTACATGGGTTTGTGTTTTGGCGGAAAGAAGAGGGCTAGACGACCGTTGATCTGCAAAGATCAACAGTCCGGATTCATTTCACATTTATATGTCAGGAGAGGGAAATACAAAGAAAAAAGGAGTTTGGGAAGTGTTTTTAAAGCTTTTTAGTGCCCGATTACAGGGCTAGGGCATATGGAGGCGGAAGTCTTAAAGAAATAAGCCCTTGGGGGCTAAAGACAACCTTTTATGCAGAATATGTACTTTTGGCCTAAAAACAAAGTTTTTAAGGCAATTTTGAGGGTTCCGGTAAAGGAAATAAGGGGATTGAAAACCAGATAAGGGAGAGTATGAGGTTTTAAAGGGGAAATGGAGTCATTTTGAATGGTCAAATGAGGCTTGTGGGGGGATTTTATGAAGGAAAAATGGGATTTTTCGAGTAGTATTCTCTGGGTAAAACAACAGATTTTATAGGATTATGAGGGAAACAGCAGTGAAGATTAACTAAATTATTAATTTAACTTCATAAGACTTTAAGAACTAGCAATTTGGCCATAAAATTGTTTCTTAAAGGCTTAAAAAAAAAATTTAGCCACCATTTGATATTTACTTTTCCAACAGCTAGCTTCTCCTATCACGCACTACCTCTACGCTCATGTCACACTTGCATACGTATGTTCTATGTGCAGTGCGCAGACAATCCGACCATATAGTCATTTGGTAGGCACAGGGTTATCCCTATACGGCTTTAGTCAGCTTCCGTTGATATACCCGGGAATACTCTCATCGCACAGCGTGGCCAAGCACACCGCACCTCCATTAGTGATCTCTTTCACAATATATGGCCCTAACCAATGCTTTCTAAACTTCCTTGGGTGGCTCGCAAACTGCCTGTCATACAAAAACACCAGATCTTCCTCTTTCAATGCCTTCTGCCAGATGTGCCTATCATGTCAGGCCATTTTGTGCGCCTTTTTCAATTACTGATGAAAGTTAGCAATAAATCGATCCTCCTCTAATGCAACCAATTGTGATAGACATTCCTCCATGATGTCTGGTTCATCCATATTAGTGAATGTTGTGATGTGAAGGCTTGGGACAATATATTCCATTGGCATGATTTCTTCTTGTCCATAAACCATCCTGAAAGGTGTTTTACCAATCAACTTCTTGCATGTCATCCTATAAGCCCATAAAACAGAAGGGATGTGCATGTCCCAATCATTCTGATTTGCATTACATATTTTTTGGAGTGCATTCTCCAGGATTTTTTTGAAGGCTTCCACTGCACCATTTTCCTGAGGGTGATAAGGAGTACTCTTCTGGTGATGCATCTGAAATTCCTTCGTCAGAGCTTCAATGGTTTCATTAACAAAGTGTGTACCCTTATCACTCATCAATATCTTTGGGTACCCAAATCTAGTCAAGATATTTTCAAAAACAAAATGTGCAGTAGTGTCTGCAGTACAATATTTTACAGGCTTAGCTTCGACCCATCTGGTTACATAATATGTTTCAGTTATGATGTAGTGCATTCTAGTCTTTTTCCCAGGAGGATTAATAGGTCCAACAAAATCTATGGTCCATTTATCAAAAGCTTTCAGGGCCATCTGCAGCTACAATGGCATATCATCTCTGTGTGATGGCTTCCCTGTTCTTTTGCATGCATCAGAGGCTCGACAATATGCATGTGCATCATTGTGCAGTGTGGGCCACCATAACCCAGCACGCAGCACCTTCTGCGTAGTGGCTTTATTTGCATAGTGGCCTCCTACCACTCCCTCGTGAGCTTTAGCCAATATATCTTTTCTTTCATGTTCCTAAACATACCTTCTTAACACTTCATCTGCTCCCAACTTCTACAACTGACCAGCAATCAATGTAAAGTTAGTTGTGTGTGAAACCAACTCCTTCTTTTGTTGCACTGAATATTCAGCAAGCGCTAAACCAGTAGTTAGAAAGTGAATGATATCTACAAAGTGTTCATCTACTACTTTAATGGAAAATATATGTGCATCTAGTAATCCATCCTCCATACTGGTCGGTTCTTCCCCATTCTCAATATGTGATGAGTGATCATGTCCAGCATTCAATCTACCAAGATTAACAATGATTTCAAAGCCATATTCTTGAAATAGCAACATCCATCTACAAATATTCCCCCACCCCCCCCAACACAGGCTTATTGACCAAGTATTTCAAAGCAGAATGGTCATTGAACATCTTGAAGTGCCCTCCTAGCATATAGTGCCTATATTTTTTCAGATCATAGACGATAGCCAATACTTCCCTCTTTGTGGTTGAGTAGTTACGCTCTGCACTGGAGAGCTTCCTACATGCAAAGGAAACAGGGTGATCGATATCTCCTTCTCCTGGTTGTGCTAAAACAGCTCCAAGTGCAATACCGAATTCATCAACATGCACATGAAAGACCTTGGACCAATCTAGAAATATTAGAATAGGTGCAATAACCATATTTTCCTTCAGCAGCTCAAAGCTCTTTTGAAATTCCTTATCCCAGAAAAAGGACACATCCTTTTTCAGCAATTTCTCCATGGGTGCAGTGATCAAAGCATAGCCCTCAATGAATTTTCTGTAATATCCAGTGTGTCCTAAAATAGAGTGCAGCTGCTTCTCGTTGGTACGGACCTCCAAGTTGATAATAATTTCAATCTTAGTTGTATCTACCATCAGTCCTTGTTGACAAACAATATGTCCCAACAAGATTCCAAAAGGAACACAGAATATAAACTTCTTCAAGTTAAGAGAGATCTGATGCTTCCTGCAAGTGTCAAGCATCATGTGCAGGTTGGACACATGCTTCTTTACCAGCCCAAACACAATCCAGTCATCAAAGTACACCTCCAGAAACTTGTGCATGAACTCCTTGAATACAGCTACCACTACGTGCGAAAAGATAGCGGGTGCATTCTTCAATCTGAAAGGCATGACTGTGTATTGAAAGGATCCCCATTCCATTGCAAAAGTGGTCTTAGTTCGGTCTTCTGGCGCAATCCTGATCTAATGGTACCCTGAAAATCCATCAGTGAAAAATTAATCCTCTTTTCCTCCCACATTGTCCAATATTTCATCTAAAAATGGAGTAGGAAAGGGGTCGTGTACACATGCATCATTCAGTTTCCTCAAATCCACACAAATCCTTATTTCTCCCTTAGTCTTCTTTTCTTGAACAATCATTGGGGCTCACCCAATCAAACTGTTCCACAGGCTCAATTATTCTTACAGCAACCATATTCTATAATTCTTCCTTCACTTTCTACTTATATTTTGGATTTAACCGGTATGTTTTCTTCTTGATAGGGAAAGCATATGGTTTTAGAGTGATCTTCATAACTCCCAAATCTCCTACAATTCCTTTGAGCTTAGAAAAATTCGTGGGAACTAGGTCTTGATATTTTGTCAACAGCTCTGCAATCTTTCCCACTGTGTCATCATCCCAATAATCTCCTATTTTTTCCAACTTGGGTTGTTCCTCAGTCCCAATGTTGACTTCTTTTAGCTTCAAGGGCTTGGTTACATCCACCATGACTAACAAGGGCCCTGCAACTACGCACTCCTCCTCAGACATGGGGATGTTGATATTTCTTGGATCTTCCTCGTTATCTTCCACTGACATATTCCTGTAGTTGAAAATATCCTGCATTTGCGCTTCCTATTCTCACGCAGCACATTCTATCCGGGGCCAGGAATCATCAAAGACAATTTCTTCTATATCCTTCAGGGCTTCGTCCAATCCTTCTAATCCACCTGCCATGCCGAAGGTTAAAAAACAAATCTCTCATTGTAACCCAATTAAGGGTCCCTCGGCGCAGCTCCGTCTCCAAATACCATGCATTAGGGATTGGTCCCAACATATGGACAAACATGTGAACCCATTCGGCCCTAGGCTTCTTATCCCAGACCTCCATCTATGTATCCAGGTGTTTGTGCGGATCACCTCGGCCACCAAAATATCATTTGGTGTGGTAGTGGGCTTCTCAAAGTGCAACTGCATCATTCTGCTACATTCTTCCCAATCCTCGAAGTTTCCTTTGTGCGTATCCCACCAACGTGTTGGAGTTGCGCGCATAGCAAGATCGAGTGGCCAGAACCTTCTTTCTTTTGGAACATCCTTTTCCAAGTTTTCCAAAAATACTACAACACTACCAGAACCATCAAAATAGGGTAATTGTCTTACCTTTGAGGAGATGCATCATAAATTTTTAGTAATTCTGAGGAAATGCAGTGCAGAAACAACATGCAGACGATTCTTCCAGTTCTCCATTTCTCCATATGAATCTGAAAAACATGAGCTATCCTTTTCCCAAATCAAAATCCCATCGGCAGTAGGGTTGATCCAATCCTCATCTCACGCAGTCAACTTGTAGATATGGTCGACATCATCTCCTTCACACACTGGTTCTGTATATCTCTCCCCTTCCACAGGATCCAAAGGTACAATAACCCGTGTACCATTGTTTTCAAATCTCATGCTCCTGCGCTTCAAGTTAATGATGCCTCCCATATCGATGGCCCAATCTAGCCCTAGCAGTGTAGGGTAGGGGTCTGCATCATCCACAATCTGTACCACTTCAAATTCTGCACGTACCTTTACTCTAGAAATGTCTACCAGAACATGTGGGAGTCTTCCTAATGGAATGATCTTCTGTTTATTAGCCATGTGTAGTTGAATGGTGGACCACTCCAATTTTGGTTCTCCCATCTTCTGTCAGGTCTGCTTAGGTAGGACATTTGCATCAGATTCCAAGTCTAAAATGACCTGATCCATCTCATATTCTCCAATTTTCACGGTCATGCGCATCTCCCGACTAGTCCTCTTCTTATTCTTGTAGATCTTGATTAGCCTTACTCTCAGTTCGAGGAAACTCCTTGTCCGAGAAGCTATCTATCAGAGCCTGAAGGTTGTATATTGTTTTTTGGTTATGCAATAGCTTAATGCATGCTTGCAGGAAAGGTTTGACTTCATCATCAATCTTCGCTTATGTGATTGACTTGGATGTGGATGCGCCTGCAGCAGTAAAATCCTTCATGACTTCTACAAAATTCTCCTTTTCCTTCTCCACGTTGAGTCCTTCCTTCTTTTCAAAAGCCTTCCTAATCAATGGCTCTTCATCAACCTTCTTTCCCTCATCTTCTCTGGTGGCATCACCATTGCGTGTAATTATGTTTACACTCATATCATTAGCTCGTAGCTTAGCTCTAACCATTTGTATATTCTGCGTAGGTGTATGTTTTTTCTTCTCTTGCATTCTAGCAATCAAAATAGGACAATCTTCAATAACATGATCAAACTATCTACAATACATGCAATACTGTCACGTAGCGTTTGGAAAGTCACGCGCATAGTGTCCAGTGTCTCCACAGTTATAACAGATCAGTTTTCCTCTTCAACGACCTGCACCTCCAACTCTCCCTCCTCCCCTTCCTCTAGTTGGAGATCCACCATGCCTAGAGGGGGGTGCTGGTGAATATGGGTCAACCTACACTCTATGGAGGTTTCCATTGTCTATCATCATCAAAGGTGTGGTAGTGATGCTCATCATGGCCAACCAAAGAGCAGAACCTACACCATTTTTGCTTCATTTCTGGTAGATAACTTCCTAATCGAGGGCAATGATTTGTGTCATGCCTTCTAGCCACTTGATAGTCAGCGCACCACAGCGTAGGAGTACCACTCAGTCCTGCAGCATCCCTGGGTCGTAATGGACTTGGTCCTCCCGCTTGCATGTAATATTTAAGTAAGGTACATTGATCCTTTTTTTGGTTGGAACACTTACAACATATACACCATACATCTGCGCCGACTTATTTTCCTCTATCTCTGAGCAGGTTTTGAATCTCCAAGTGCATCGCTTCCAATTAAATTTGAATTTGTAAAGTTCCAAATTGGTCATCAGATCTAGGTGCGGCTTCCAGCTTCATAGCAACTTCAAGAGCCTCTCCTTGAGAATCGATTTTCTGTTGATTCATAGGGCCACAAAGGTGTGGCAGGAGCATGGAAATAAACCATTATTTATGCTACTTATCATCATAGATAAATCCTCCATCACTGATGGTGCGCTTCAATCATTGATATGCTTCCCACGCATTTTCATTTGGTTCTTGTCAGATATATTTCAGTACTGTTACACATTGTGAGTAGGACTTTGGTTTTCCGAACTGTTGTTTTAAGGCCTTCTTGATTTCATTGACAGGAGGATCAGCATTCTGAGCCAGATATCCCATAAACCAATCTAGTGCATGACCCTCAAATGCCATGTCCAGCTGCCCCCTCTTGACAGCATCAGTATTGACATTCTGCATAGTCCATGCTGCGTATGAAAAAAACCAGAACTTGTCCATGTCTTCATATTGCACACCCTTGAAGGTGGGTAGCTTCATATGTGCAGCCATATCACCTCCTGGTGGCGGTGGAGGTGGGGTAGGAGATGACTGACCCCTACGCGAGTTCGACTATGGAGTAGTTGGAGGGATACCTCTGGCGCGCGTAGCCTCACCACTCTCTGTATCACTATTAGGCGGGTTCCTTAGAGGGTTTTATATAGATCTGTCTCCTCTCTGGTTAACCCGAAATTACTTTCTATTGCGCGTAGCGCTTTCAACTTCGTTTGGGGTCATTCACTAGGTGTGACTGCACAGAACACCCTTTTCACACAATAGCATCCTAATCATCAAAGGTAGAGAGCATCTGATCTTACCTCTCATCCCTTTGAAGAACCTCGTTTCAGCTTCAGAATATGACACAAACTGATCTACTAAAAATTATGTCACAAACCCACCCAGAATGTTGTCAACCCAACGATCTACAGTGTGGGTGATGGACTTATCAGTCCGTTCTAACTGTTGGATCAACTCAGGTGTCCACTGAGTGATCTTATCCTCCTTCCAGCAGGTCTGAAACTCCGCTAACCTTATCAAAAACTCCTGCAATTCATGTGCAAAGGTCACAAAGAAGATTTCGTGAACCTCTGTGAAAATATACTTATTTTTCCACTCTTCAACAGACAACTTCTTACTTCTATTATGCTTGATGGATAATTCGTGTATCATTTGTTCAAACCAATATTCTAATTCAATATTTGATGGCTCCCACATCACCTAATCTCTCTCAAAATGATCCTAGTCCCGACAATGAAGCCATTTTTTGGCTTGAGGGGTCCTGACCCAGGTTCGGAGTTAAGCGTAACCAACAAAACCCTCTTACTATAGGCCCTTTCGGCAATGACCTACTTGTGCATGCCAAAGTCTCACCAGAAGCAGTATGGGCGGGTGCTGGAACCAATTTTCCACACCCTGAGAGAGAATTAAATGAAGTGGGCACCTTCATATCTACTTTAACACACAGGTTCACTTGCGCACTAGAAACCCTAGATTGATTAACACAGAATAATCTAGTGCGCGCACCCAAACAGAAGATCTGTGATCCCTTTAACAGTATTACTAATGTAATACTCAGCCTTTACAGAGCTAGATCTATGCAACTAACATTTATATCAGCATTAAACATAGGTACGCAACCGATCCAATCACAGATAATATAACTTAATGCGGTAAATGGAAACCATACACAAAAACAAATCATAAAGCAAATAACAGATGAAATTGTTCTACAGAGTTATCCAAACACTTCTTTATTTATCAATAGTTCGTAAAACCCTTTACAATCCTTCAGATTCGCCCGCGCACACAACTGAACTAAGGTCTTTTCGCACACAGCTAACAGGAGCCTCTCATACAAAGATTCGGCTCAAAGTTCAAAACATACATACACTTCCATCCAAAAAATACCTTGTCCGACTCGATCTAGACTTCTATTTATATCTTAGCCTGCGCTCATACTAAGGTCCGCAAATCGTGTTTTGAGACTCCTATATTTACCCTTTAGCCCATTAAAACTCATGAAGGTACTTTGACCCACCCCAAAGCCCCTTGAATGTGCCTTGCTTGGCACGCACAACTCAAAACTACAAAAAATACTATTATTTTCTCCAAAATTGTGGTCCTATGGGACCTCGCTCCAACAGTACCTCATAGGCACTACCCAATGTGGTTTACAGTATAAACGGATAGAGGGAGTGAAGTTTCAAGGCTTCATTGAGGTACATTGGGCAGGAATTCCATCTAATGGGAAAATTACATTAGGCGTTATCTTCATTGTTAGGTCCGCAACTATTTTCTTGTATATTAGGAAGCGAAGGTCTGTGGCACTCAGCTCAGCAGTGGCTAAATACATGGCTACAAGTCAAGAAGCATGTGAAGCAATATAGATGAGTAAAATACTTGCGGGACTATTGTGTCAGGAGATAGATCTAAAAGTGATATATTGTGATAATCATAGTTGCATTAAGCTCTATGATAATCAGGCATTTCATGAAAGGTCCAAGCACATTAATATCTAGTAGCAGCATTTGCATGACTGTGTGCAAAGGAGAATTATGTTGCTGCAGTACATTCCAATTGAGGAGCAAGATGTTTACATATTGACAAAGGCATTTTCACGAGGTAAATTCAAATTCCACAGGTGCAGGAAAGGGGTGGTGGAAAATCTATTTTTTGCTAAGAGGGAGTATTGAAAAAATGTAGCAAGAAAGGCTCAATTTTACTTTAGCCTTAGTCAAATTGAGTAAATCAATTTCCACATCAACAGGACAACCGTTGGAGGATTTTAACTAGTGTGGCATGGCTTGTGTCACTCAGTTTACTCAGTAAATTCAAGTTAGAGTACTTGGAGTTTATTTAAGCATGTTTGATTACTAAATTTTAGTAATCCAGTTCAGTTATTTGCAGTTGTATTCAATTAACTGAACTCTAAATATTCTTAGACTCAGATGAAGGTTATTTGTGCAGTGGGACAATAATCTAACTCAAAGATACGTTAGTTAACTAATCAATTAGCCTAAAATATTTATTACATGCAGAGAATTTGAGTTCCTTAGCTGAAGTGTGTAGGAATTTACAAGGTAAGTTCCGTAGATCAAGAACCAAAGGTCACTTCTCACAAACATATCACAAATCAATACACCAGTATAATCACGTGGTTAAAACCCTCAAAGAGGGAAACAGTCCATACCCTGAGCCAACGCGGCCACTTCAGGGAATTTATTAATATAAAAAGAAAAGTTACATATGTTTCTCTCATAAACGGTTACCGGACAAATGACCCTCCATGCTCTTTAAATAGAGATCATGGACCAATCGGGTGTTAAGCCACGGATCAAGTGCCATTAATATCGAGGTGAGAGATAACTGTCGAATCACTACAAATTGTGATCGTCAGATTATAAGTTACAAATGTACATGGTAAAGAAACACACTTTACCTAACTCTACACTAGACTAAGTTATTCTTAACTATTTCCTATATGTCGGAATATCCTAACATCCCCCCTCAAGAACAACTTGGGATAGGATTGAAGGATTTACAAAGGTGACACAAAAGGATCCTATTTCCTATGTGTCGAAATATCCTAACATCCCCCCTTAAGAACAAATTGGGATAGGATTGAAGGATTTACAAAAGTGACACAATAGGAGAAGGAAGGAGGCATTAGAGCCTATCCCCCCTTAATGACAACTTTCCTGAACTCCAAGCATGGATCAAAGTTTGGTAAACTTCACTTCTGTGAGAGCCTTTGTAAAGATATCAGTTACCTGATCATTCGTTGGACAATACTACACTTCAAGAACACGATCATGAATGAGCTTTCTGATGAAGTTTATGTGGATTTCAATGTGTTTCATACGCTGATGTTGAACTGGATCTTTACCATAGTTATTAAAACTGAAACTGTTGACCGGACTGGTGGACCTAATGAACCGGGTTTCAAACCGGAACTGGTCTAACCGGTAGCGGTCAGATCTCAATGAACCGGTTTTAAAAAAAATACATTAAATAATTATTTTTTAATAAAAAAAACTATTTTTAAGATTTGCAACCATGATTCCAAGCCAATAGAGACAAAATATGCAAATTTTTCTCATTTATATACCATGCAAAGGTGAATATATCAAAATGGCACCGAGTGCAATACATATCATCGAAAAATACATAAGCAATGAGGCTCCATATGGCCCATAAAGTCCAAAAACAATGCTACAAAACATCATTGACATGATGTGCAGAGACATATTGTAAATCAGAAAACATAGATTACAACTGTTTACTTTTAGCCTTTGATCAAGCCCTAATTTACTAGATGAATCAAGTGTAAATGTTGAAGTGAGATAAAAGTTAAAACTACCCGTAAGGTTCCTCTCCAGCATGTCTCATCATGTTGCCAATATCCTTGTAGAGAACATGGTTTGACAGCTCCAAATATTCAATACCAAACATTTTTTGTAACCTGTAGGTTGTCATAGAGTTGTTCATAACTGCTGAACATTGTTAGATCAAGGTTTCGCCCTACTTCTTCAGACTCACTAAATAATTTGCAGGGGAGAACTGCATCCTCAGATGTTTTTTCATGTGTATCTTTTTTCAAACTGAGTATACCAGTTTCATATTTAAACCTCTGAAGACCTTTGACGCCATTTTTTCCAAAAGCTTCCAAGCTATTCCCATTTTGGTGTGTAAGGCTAGAATTGTCAGAGATTTTTGATCCACATGCCTTTGTTAGTTTCTAAACCTTATCCTCAACTTCTTGATTGACATCAGTTGAGTTGTTATTTGTAAGCCTAGGTGAACCAGTGTCATTGAAGGACTGAAAACCAAGCCCATCTGCAGAGCTAACTCCATACTGCTGTTGTTGTTGAGATCTTGGAGATTGGTCTATATGTAATATGTATAGGCTTTCCAAACAACGGAAAAGATGTGCTCTTAGACGTAGAGCTAGTGGCACAACTACTGATTTTATTCTCACTCTATGATGAATTTCCCATGGTCAGCAAACAAGATAGACTGTTGTGCACCTCAGACCTTTCAAGCTGAGAAAGGCCTCCTATATTGAGTTCTGTAGATACACATGTGGGCATAGAAACTGAGTCTTGTTGCTTCACATTATCTAATAACAACCATAGTTATTAAAAATCAAAAAACATAGATTACAATTTTTTACTTTTATCCTTTGCTCAAGCCCTAAAAGGGACACCTAACCGGCCGGTTAGGTCCGGTTAACCGGCCAAAACTGGTGATTCCCTCCTCTAAACCCGGTTGCATGGTCGGTTCTGACCGGTGACTGAGCTGACCAGCCGGTTTGACCGGTTACTGGTTCAAACCGGCCAGTTTTGATAACTATGATCTTTACATAGCTGAATGGCACTCTGATTATCACACCAAAGTGTAGTTGGATGCTGCTGATGAATACCAAATTCAAACAGGATCTAACAAAGCCACATGGCTTCCTTGCTGGCTTCAACTGCACCACGATACTCTGCTTCTGCTGAAGAAAGGGAGATGGCACTTTGTTTCTTACAAGACCAAGTAATAGGTCCTGAACCAAGAGTGAATACATATCCTGCAGTGGACTTCCAATCATCAAGGTCACTAGCCCAATCAGAATCAGTGAAACCAATCAACAAGGGAGATGCTCCTGCATTGTAATGAATCTTGAACTGAACTGTACCTCGAATATATCGAAGTATTCTTTTAGCTGCTTTCTAGTGACTTTCATGAGGTTGGTGCATAAACCGAGCGACAAGACCAATGGCAAAGGAAAGGTCAGGATAGGTATGGATTAGATACAAAATTTTACCAGCAAGTTGACGGTATAAGGTAGCATCAACTTTAGGGGTAGTACAGTTGACTGAAAGCTTGACTCCAGACTGAAAGGGAGAAGGGGCAGGCTGACAGTCTTCCATGTGAAAGTGGTGTAGAAGATAACAGACATACTTGGACTGAGAGAGGGTAATGCCTTCCTTGGATTGCAAGACTTGAAGACCAAGGAAATAATGCAAGTGTCCTAAGTCTGTCATTTCAAACTTCTTTTTGAGGCTAGACTTTACATGGTTTATATGGTTTGGATCACTACCAGTAAGGATAAGATAATCAACATAAAGAACAAGGATGGTGAAGGAATTACCCACTTTCTTGGTGTAGACAATGTTGTCAAAATGACACCTAGAAAAGCCATTATCTAAGAGAAATCTATCCATTTTGGAATACCAAGCCCGGGGAGCTTGTTTGAGACCATAGAGAGACTTCCTAAGGCGACAAACAAGGCTGGAATCTTTTTGGATAAAGCTAGGGGATTGTTCCATGTAGATTTCTTCATGCAAATCTCCATGTAAGAAGGCAGATTTAACATCCATCTGATGGACTTCCCATTTAAAGGAGGAAGCAAGGGAAAGAACAAGGTGAATAGAATTCATTTTGGAAACAAGGGAGAAGGTTTCAGTATAGTCAATGCCTTCAAATTGTGAAAATCCTTTAGCAACAAGACGAGATTTATGTCTATCCACTTTTCCATCTGGTGCAAACTTGGTTTTGTAAACCCATCTGCATCTGACAAGTTTTCTTCCTTTTGGAAGAGGAACAAGATCCCAAGTATCGTTTGCAAATAAGTAATGATACTCTTCATTCATATCTTCATCCCAATCTAGATGACCTGAGGCTTCTTCAAAGGTTTCTGGATCAAGTTTTTCCGGAACTTGAGCCAATAAGGAAGAAGCTCTTTCGAACTGAGAACGTGTACGTCATCGATCAGCAGGGTCACCTGCAAGAGAACCTGCTACATCCTTAGTAGAGCGGACCCATCTTGGAAGCGGTGGAGTATAAGGAACAATTTCACAAGCTGGAGGAGGATTTTCATCCTCACTGTCATCATCTAAACTAGAAGGAATGCTATTAAAAATAGAAGAGAGAGAGAGAGGTGGCACATATGCCGAATCAGGCTCACAGGCCAAAGGTGGCACACTTGCCGAACTAGGCTCGCATGCCGATATATTTTCATCAAATTTTACATCTCTTCTAATGATAATATTTTTGGATTTTGGTTGAAGAATTCTATATCCTTTGACATCTTCAGAATATCCAACAAAAATACATTTTTCACTCTTAGGTTCAAAGGCTTTATGTTTCGCATCTGGAATATGGGCCCAAGCATCACTTCCAAAAACACGAAAGTGACTTACATCTGGTTTGATTGAGCTCCAAGCTTCTTCTGGAGTTATATTCTTTAAAACCTTAGTAGGAGTGCGATTTACTATGTAACTTTCACAGTTAATGGCTTCTGCCCAAAAATTGAGACCAAATCCTTTAGATTGAAGCATACAATTAGCCATTTCTTTTAAGGTGCGCTTCTAGCTACACCATTTTGTTGTGGAGTATATGGAACAGTATGTTGCAATTGAATGCCATGCTCAGTGCAGAAGTTGATAAATTTGTTGTTAAAATATTCTCTGCCATTGTCTGATCTTAACGTAAGAATTTGATGTCCATATTGTTTCTCAACAAAGGCCTTGAAGGCCAAGAACATGTTAAAAACTTTACTCTTGAGTTTTAAGAAATATACCCCCAAGTGCGTCTAGAAAAATCATCAATGAAAGTTAAGAAGTACTTGCAACTAGAGAAAGAAACAACAGGAAGAGGACCACATAAATCACTGTGTACAAGCTGCAAAGGGGCTGAAGCGTGCCAAGAGGCACGTTTGTCAAAACTATCCCGATGATGTTTTTCGAGTACACATCCGGAGAAAACACCATCTCGGCAATATACCATAGGAAGGCCCGTCACCATATTTTCCTTACATAGAGTTTGAAGAGAGCAATAGTTTAAGTGACCAAATCGCTCATGTCAAAGTTTGCTCACATCATCATTATGAGCAACAAAAACCGAGGGAAGAGATGATGACCCAAAGTTGTCAAACTTATACAACCTTGTGGAATCATCAGCAATTCCAGTAGCTAAAATATGTTTAGGATCTTTAAATTCCTTGATTACAACATCATGAGGTGAGAATTCTACTATTTTCCCTTCACCTGAACGAGTTATCTAATAAATAGATAGAAGGTTGCATGATAAGGTAGGAACACATAGTACATCATTAAACTGACCATTATCTAGATGAATGGTTCCAGATCCTACAACACTAAGAGATCTATCATCACCAACATAAATATGTTTGGTGTTATAATCATTTAAAAAAGAAAACATGGATTTATTTTTAGCCATGTGGTAAGAAGCTCCAGAATCAATGAGCCACTCATGAGAAGGAGAAGAAGAAGATACATTCAATGCATAGCCAGATCTTGATTCTTGACAACCACAAGCAGAAAGTGCCATGCCTGAAGATGAAGGTGAAGAGTGCTCCAAATTGATGTTGTGCTTCTTCATTGCTGCTTCTAAGGCTTCCATCTTCTTAAAACATTTGGACTCTATATGGCCATCCCGATTGCAAAAGTTGCAATGTCTATTTGCCTTCTTCCCTTTGTTTTGATTTTCCTTATTACTTTGGTGATTTGATTTTTCAGTTTGCGGCTGAAATTGCTTAGGGCCCTTGTTTGGTTTAGGACCATATTTTTTAGGATACTGCTTCTTGGGATTCTTTTGATATGGTTGTTGTTGGGCTGCTAAGGCTTTCTTAGAAGTGTTTCCAGCAGTGATAAGACCAAGGTGTAAAAACTTTTCTTGTTCTCTTATCAAAGAATCACAAAAGGCATCAAAAGAGGGATTCTTGTAGGTTGTTCCTGAAGAAATGATGGTTTCTCTGGTGGAATGGAAGGTGGAAACAAATACAGAGTATGCAGGACCAAGCTTAGCAAGAATGCAATATATGAGGCTACCATCGTCCTTTTTTATCTTACAACCTTCTAAAAGAATTCATAGGGTCTTAAATTTGGACAAAAAATATTCAATGGAGGAGAAATTATTGGGGTCCAAAGTAAGCAACTCGTTTTCAAGTTGGTGGGCCCGGATTTGATTTTGAACGCAAAAAACAGTTTTTAGCTTTTCCAGGGCCTCATCAAGGGTGTCAATGTCAAGGATATGAAATCGAAGATCTTGAGCACTGGACATTCCTATCAACCCTCGTGCTTGATCTTGTTTATTTTCCCATTTAGGAACTTTATCATCATCAGAAGGTTTAGTTTCTTAACCAATGGATATTCTATAAAGCCCTTTACTTCTAAGTATATCTACCATGTGAGGCAGCCATTGGAAATAATTGGTGCTGTTAAGAATAACTGGGCATGCACTTTCCATTTTTTTTTTTAAAATTAAACTAAGAAAAGCTGAAAATAACTACTCCAATGGAAAGATCTCGAAAAATTAGGCCGTTTCAAAAAAAAACGGCTCAAAAAACGGCTTCCGGATGAAGAAGTTATGCCTTTTGAAAAATTTGAGTTGTAGACGCCAAATAGTTGTGGGAACGGGATGAAGTGCGACTTTTTAAAAAATAATTCCGCCCCTTTGAACAAATTTTTTTTACAAAAGAAGCTTGAGAAGGAGACTTGAACCCAAGACCTCTATTCTCATAAACTAACCCCTCACCAAGTCAGATAGTAAAAGGATTATGTTATTTTAGAAAGGAGGAAGGGGGGATGATGATGATGATTATTATTATTATTATTATTATTATTAGCCTTCAGTGTGCGTGCCTTTTCCTGCACAAAAAACATAAAAAACGAGAAAAAAACAAAATTCAAAGCCTTACGGCAGAATGTTAGATTCTCAGTTAGCCTTACCGGAAACTATCACTTTTTTCACTATTTCTGATTTCCCGAGATCGCACAAAGATGTGGGGAAAGAGCATACGTAGCAAAAAAAATCCCTTTTTCCTGTTTCTGATTTTCTGAGATCGCACGGAGTGCACAGCAAAGAGCATACACAGAGAAGAGGGTATAGATTTGGCAAATAAATAAAACCTTAATACGAAAAGAAAAAAAAAAAGAGACAGAATTATTAACAAATATAAGTGCAAAATAGATGCTTTATACCTCCAGATCTAAACTGACTAACTTGGGCAGCCGGAAACCTTTTCGCATGAAACGAAAGGCATTCCTCACTGTAACAGACGCTCCGGGCACAACCGAACAGTTCTCGAAGCCCAAAAATGTTCAGAAATAGTAGATCTACAAAATAGCATTCGCATGTAGTCAAACCGGCTTCGGATTTTGATCAACAACGGACGCGGCCCTCAAAATAGCTCTGATACCATATAGGAATTTACAGGGTAAGTTCCATAGATCAAGAACCAAAGGTCACCACTCACAAACAAATCACAAATCAGTACACCAGTATAATCACGTGGTTAAAACCCTCAAAGAGGGAAACAGTCCACGCCCTGAGCCAACGCGGCCACTTCAGGGAATTTATTAATATAAAAATAAAAGTTACATATGTTTCTCTCATAAACGGTTACCGGACAAATGACCCTCCATGCTCTTTAAATAGAGATCATGGACCAATCGGGTGTTAAGCCATGGATCAAGTGCCGTTAATACCAAGGTGAGAGATAACCATATGATCACTACAAATCGTGACCGTCGGATTATAAGTTACAAAGGTACATGGTAAATAAACACACTTTACCTAACTCTACACTATACTAAGTTATTCTTAACTATTTCCTATGTGTCAGAATATTCTAACAAAGTGGAGATGTCAAAGCAGTGTAACAAGCAGTTGTAAACTATTTTGAGTGCATAATTGTTGCATGCAGTTAGATGATCAATCCTTGGGAATTGCACAATCAATTGGAAGAAATTTCCTAAATAATAGGGGCTAATTTCTTTGGGAATTGCGCAAGGAAATAGGAGCCTCATTGAGATGATATTTCGCTAAGTGTTGGCTAGAGTCTGTCGTTGAGCAGGAGAACGGTTATTATTTGCAAGTTGAGCTCAGAGCTGGAGCTAGCAATTGTAATAGTTTCTTAATTCAACTGATTAATGCAAAGAGGCTTGAGGGGTTTTCCTAGTTTGGTTCCCCTAGAAATCCTTGTGTATTTTTGGCTTTTCTTATTACATGTTTAGGCATGTTCTCCGAAAATCAATAAAGCAGAATTGTGTCTCTTGATTTTAGATTAAATTTCTTGAGAAGTTGCAATTCTATCAAATTTCTACATTGTGGGACAAGTTAGGGACTTTGTATCAATATAAGTCTCTGATAAAAAAATTGTTTTCGTGGAAAAAATTGTATAACTAGAGGATGAAGTATGGAGACTTGTTGATAGAGCATATGAACGTCTTTAATATTGTGGTAAGTTAGATGTTATATTAAAATTTCAGATGAAGATAAGTGCATCGGTATATTTTTTTTCTCTGCCAGACTCATGGTATAGTCTCTTTGTTGTTATAGGTAGCAATACAACTACCTTAAAGTTTTATGAAATAGTATCATACTTTTTGTTGGAGGATATGAGACAGAAAAATATGGAGAGATAGAATCATAGATGCCTTGTCTATAATAGGATGGTCCCAGAAATAAAATAAAAGATAAGTCCTCAAGTGGGAGATCTAAATCTCCAGGAAAACCTGTAAAGGTATGTTGTAAATGTGGAAAATAAGGGCACTACACAGAGAGTTTCTCCTAAAACCCAAATCGTGAAAACCAAATTGATTTTTCATTATATTCCTCCCAATGTTACAATACCTTATATACATGGCGAAGAATTCATAAACCCCAATCCATTAACCTTGGATTGAAACATAAAAAAATGCATAAAAATAGCATATTTAAGGCATGTGAAGGTGCATTGATCCATCATGCAAAAGGGACATAGGGTTTCCTTAGGTCTAATATGACTAAGAGACCAATTTTGTGGTGGGTTCCTAGATTGTTTCTCTTGAATATCTCTTGGGTTATCAAGAAGGTTATCTTGTGTCTTAGAGGAAGCTAAGGGTCTTGTCTTTGGGTCTTTGAAGTCTCCTTTAGATTTATTCTATGAGAAGAGAAATTTATTTTGGATTTTCCCCTTGGATGGTTTTTTCCCTGGATTGGAGCCTATATCTTGTGTTCATGTGATATTTATTGTTTTTGGAATTTATTTGATGATGAGAAAATAAGAATAATAATGACAAGAATAAATTAATATTACAAGTAAATGTCATGAAAGGAAAATGTTAAAGATTAAGATCTTTCCTTAATTAATTTCTCCAACAAAACCATGCATGAAAACCATGGGTAGGTTCACCCACCATCCTTGGGTCTACCCCCCATCCTTGGGTTTGCCCAACTATTATTGGTTCTGCATTAAAAAAAATCTTGGGGTGCTTCCCCGAACCTCATAACAACACCTGCATCTAATCATGGAAATAATATAACACATACCCAACAATATTCTTCACATACTACCTAGCAGTGATCCCATGCCACCCATGGTTGGAGCACTTACATTTTCGTCCTATCTACTTAATACTAGCTTCATGTTGTGACCCTCTGACACCCTTAGTCATCATATTGTATTGCAACCGCCTATCACCCACCCCCCCATCGGATACCCTCTCGACTCCAGGGCATGCCTACCTTAGTTTGTTTTGATTTTTGCCACCACCATTTTGCTCCAACCATGGGAATTTTATAGTGTCCATTTTCCTGTTGACCTCATCCATCAAGATATCTACACATCATCATGGCTCGATATTTGAATTGACTTCAAGTGGATTTCTCAAAGAACCTCCTTTCCTAGATAGTCGCATATTCCTTTATGTCGAAATCAACTTTCATTTTCCATGAAGGAAGAAGTATCTTAGTGTTCATTACCATGATTCAAATGTGAACCTCGAATGGACTAGTGGGAGTCATCATTTCCCAAAGAGTTAATCGAACTCCACAAATTTCCACTTCAATATATTTCACTATGGAATGTATCATAATTTGCAACAGTTGCAGTTTCCTATTTTGGTTAAGACCCATGCACCAGTCCATCATCTCATCATCGATGATCTCGTCATCACTAATTATACCTGGTACATGGGGGCATGTAGGTCATTAGTACATTATTTGATCATGGCACCCTTGAGTGCGAACAAATCATTTACTTCAACATTAGCAATCATTTTCTAATATTTTTTTGCAAGATCATTCTTGCATACACATGTATCCATCATTGTAATAGTCATGATCATGAGCATGGGACACGCCCACCTCGTATATATATTGTATATATTTCTCTTTCAATAATACATTCCACGATTATCCCTCAGGACCCTTCCCCTCTCTCTTAGACCATGGTATATTTTTCAAGAACTATAAATACTCACAGTCAAGAAAAATGTGATGTGTTTTAGCTATACATATACTCCTAACCTCAGACATCAAGGGGGAATTTTTATCGCTTTAAAATTACGCACTTAAAGGTGTCAACTAAGGGATGGAATATTTCAGATATCACTAAAATCAAATTTTCTCAAAAGTCAAAAATCTAGGAAGCCATAAGCAGAGGATTACTTGTCACTAAACTCAGTTTAATTAATCCATGCAAATCCACTCTTTTAGGTTTTTCTGGATCATCGTGATTGTTTCTTCGACAAGCACGTGGGTCATAGGAAGTGGCATTTGAGAGATTTGTGTTTCAAGACGCCTTAAATTCATCCCTAGTAGGTGAAGGTAGAAGGTCAATTCCTCATTCTCGAGCCTCTACATTATTAACGTTGAGTTACGAAGCCTCAAAAGGATTCCATATTCTCCCATCAAGATGAGAGGCTCACTCAAATATCACATCTCATTAATGAGGCAAGTTGGGGGAATTCATGTACCTTGGCCTATAAATACCACTTCACTGGGGACCACTTACAAGAGATAATTCATTACAAGATTATACTACCCAAATTTCCATCCAATTGGAATTGTTTTGTAGTCTAGGAGATCTCCATTCAAAGAGTTTCCAAGAAAATTCTTGAGAGAAGAATCATACCTGCATGAGAGGGAAAGTAAGGACCTTCCTTTAAGAGGGTTAAGAAACCATTGTTTCCAAAGCTCCATTTAGTGTCTCTTGGATAGATCATATATCATTTACATCAAATAAAGAGATTTGTTATTTCCCAAGTTCTTGTTTTTATTTTTGCATTGTAGTGTTAACATCTCATGTTAGATTTCATTATTTTGGTTGTTATTTGTTTTCATGTACACTAACCAAACTTTGTTGACTATATGTAGGGAAAAAAAAAACTTGCATAGGAAAGGATTTTGGGACTACATTACTCCAAAAAACCAACTCCGTGTGTCTTCCCCGAGAATCTCATGTAACTCATTTTCTCAACTAAATCAAATATGGGTTTAATATAAAAATATAATTTGGCCTAGCCTCTCTAGCTACCCGCCCCCCTCGCTCTCTTGTGTAATCATATCCCCCTATAACTTTTGTCCTTGTCTATTTGTAGCTAGTGATGTTTTTTTATTAATAACATTCAAAAAATATTGCATCACTAGACTCTCTATCATTTCCTTGTGTAAAAACATGCATTATTAATTTAGGGATCACAACCAAGGTATTACTGGAACAACCAATCACTTAGGCCACTATCACTAAATTCCAAGTCAATCTAGAACCATTATATTTCCATTAAGACCTATGCTAGTCACCTCTAAAACAAATCGCTTAAAATATTTATTTTGTTATTATTTACTCAAATTTAGAAAGTGGGAGATGCAATCAAACACAAATGCAAGGGATGTGGAGCAAAAAGGTAAACATTAAAATTTTTGTATTACTCTAGCATATTTTCTTCTATGTACTCTAGGCTCAAACTACAATAAGAGACTTTCAAATAAAGTGGAACATTGTTGCACGACAATGGTTTGTAAATACTATCCTAGGGTATAGAAACTTGTTTCCTATCAAATTTAAACTTAATATTGTCTAAATTTCCCATAATTCTGACATCTACTATCCATGCAATGCATCACAACCTTGTACCGCATTATTTGTCAAACTCCAAGCACCATAAGAAAAACTTTGTTATCATATTATAAGAATATTTCCCATCATCCTCAATGTGAGTTTAAAGATCGTCATGTCATTGAAGCACATTTATCAAATGTTGAGAGACAACCACCAATAACATATACACAATTCCTCCTAGATTGTTGGATTGTAGGGTAGGATCTCTTACCCAAATTAAGATTGTCCTATATGACATGCACACAAAATGAAAGGATTTGTGATATTTATCCTTAGTGATATCATACGCGTCTTGCTTAGTTAAAGGAGGTGAAATATCACATAGGAAAATTAATATTATAATTATTTTACTTATCCTTGAATTAGTTTGGACCAAGAAATATACCTTGACCATAATTTTGGTTATTTTCCATAAAAAATAGTGTGATTCCCCTCATTTTGAATATGATATTCAAGATAAGTTTGATTTTGCATAATCTTCAAATTTTATCAACAATAATGTACTCATTAACATTATCAACATGTAAGTATTGAGAATAGAACTCAAATGTGGAGGATAACAATCATTCCTCTTAACCACCCAAGTTAGATCCAGTTAATCTTTCAACCATAATTATGCTACACTTTTTCCTTTTATAAAAAATTAAATTATTATAAATCGATTTATACCCATACCATTGCTCTTCTAGCTCATGAATAGTATTGTGGGTTGATTTCCAATGTTTGATCGCAATCCCCTACCTACACAACTTTCTCCTCTAATTTACACATAAAACATGATCAAGATAGCATATGCCTTAAGTGGTGCCCTTGTATGATTTTTTAGATCCTCTAAAAATTGATTTACAAAGCACTCGACATTCTTGTAAATATTATGGTCTATTGACTACGAAAGAGACCATGAAATATCCAAGACATTCTAATTTGATTGAGATTAGCATCACAACATACTCACACAAGTGCAATACTCATTTATAGTGAAGTATCATGTTTATGGTGAAGGTGTTTTCCTATAGTAGATTTATTTATTTTCAGACATTGAGTGCAAAAATGATGGAAAATATCTATTAGAATTGGTCAATATAGGGATGATTGCCCATCCATTTAGTGGTCGAATTTTTCCACCAATGCACTCACTAGATTGTGCAATGTTTTGTTCATGGTGACAATTATCGATCTCAGCAATGTCTTCATAAAGTCTTTTGTGTGTGTGGTAGTGTGTTTACTAAATCAAGAAAAAAATTCCCTATGGTGGTGGGTTTTTTTAAGGTTTTTTCCTTGTGGTGGTGGTTTTGTTGAATCAAGAATGTTGTTCAAAATTATACTTCTTACAACAACAACTTTAACTTACCTTTGTGATTTTTTGCCTTCATCTTGTTTAATGATTGTACATCACAAAGATATTCATGATTTATGCGTACACTTTCCATTGAGTACATGGATTTCAAAGAATAAGGATGGAGTGCTTCAAAAGTAAATCATGATCTTGTTTAGTGGAATGTATTACTATCATTATTTATGTATTGCTTAAATGAAGAAATCAACCATTAATATTGATGTTCGATGTCATCCATTGTTATAGTATTTTGTATTAAGCCGCATCCTCTTATTACTTTTTGTTTATCAATGAATAAAGACAAAGGGTGTGACATTTACTACGAAGCCCTAACTTAGGTTGTTTTATACAAATTTTCAATGCAAATCCAATTGAACAAGACACTATATAAAGACAAAAATAGTTGAAACTAAATAAAAATAGTTATCTAGACAACAAGAAAATGTGAAATTTTCTCCAATAATTGACTACTCTATGTTTTGCACCTTAACCTAATGCAACAAATATCACAAAATAATAATTCAAACAAAATTAACCAAGAAGGTAAAGCTCAATGCCACATGATCACTTTTGCAAGGCTTATAATAATAATATAATTTTAGGGTCATGGCCAAGCCAGATACCAAATTGGTACATAATATCTCATTGCGGGATAAGGACCCACCTCCATGCACCGATTTGATTGCTTAAGTCTGTGGAGACATGCATACTCTAGTCCCCTCTGATTTGAACTTGTGACATCTTATGAGGAAATAAATTCTCTTAACCATTAAGTGCACTCAAGGACTATTCTCTCACCACCTTTTTTCAAAAGAAAGTCAATACTATTTTAAACAAAATTGAAAATGTGCTCATCATTTTTTAATCTAGAATTTGAACTATTCATGTATAAAATCAAAGTTGCAAGAGATGTTGTTGTAATCAATAGAAACATTTAAACAATACTAAAAGTTTGATTATCACATCAAAGTCACAAAAAAAACTCACATACCACTAACATTAAAATTTGCCAATATTTTGAAATGATCATAAGTCAATATGTTGCCAAAAAAACTAATACAATATACCAAAGATTATAACCTCTACACAACAATCTATCTCCAAATTGCTTCAACCTCAAACACATATCCATATTGCTTCTAATACAATTTCATATTAAATCAGGCAATCCATTCACCAAATTGCTTGAACCTCAAACGCATATCCATATTGCTTCTAATACAGTTTCATATTAAATCAGGCAATCCATTCACCGTGCCTCATCTATCCTTGGCCAATTTCATATAAATGTTAATTGCAATATCCATAGCCTTACAATCAATTATCCAAAACTTCCTCAACGAGACACAAGGATATCCCACTAGCAAATTTCAGCCAACCTCTTACACATCTGACATCCAATGAACCATACTACCAAAAGTCTCTAATATATTCCTTATAAATTTAGAAATCACTTCTCATGCGTAATCTAAACACTAACCCACCTATATTAAAAAATAAATAAATAAATAAATTATAATTAGTTACTTTTATCTACAGTCTTATAAATTACTTTCATTTCACTTAAAACACACATTTTAATATAGAGGGAAAAAAAAAAAAAAAGCGCAAAGACTTTATCCGATACTCATACAATGGTCCTCTATATTTCACCATCCATGATCCCATAGACATTCAAGTAAAATTCAATATCTCTCCTTCCTAGTTTGAGGGAAAGTAATTTTCAAATAGCTTACCAAAGAAAACCTTACCAAATAGTTGGACTATAATTACAAATAGTCCAACTAACGTGGATGATAAATCTCTCTCTATTCCCGATTACACAAAAACGTCGTACATGCATCCACTTTAACATCAAAATATAAACGTAGCACATGCATCCACTTTGACATCGGAACATTGTTTTTTTTATAGTTTAATCTATTGCATATCTTTAATTTCAATTACTTCCTTTTAATTATGTCCCAATGCCCACTTTAACAATAATGGGGAGTTCCGCGCTATACAACATATCACAAATATCCACTTTAATAAGAAAAATGTTATTATTTTATATTTTATTTTTATACATATTTTAATTATATTTTCTAATTTAAATTTTATATATGCACTTAATATTGTCATTCATACAATAATATTATACAAATCTAAATTTATCTTTTTTATACTTTGATGTGTGAAATGTATTTTTAATATTTTAATTATATTTTTTAATTTAAATTTGGTTGTATGAACTCCATTGTATTTAATAATTTTTTTTTTTAATTAAAAAGTATATTTATAGTATGGTTTTATGCCGAACTCATAATTCTTATTCTAACTTGTTAGATACCTCCATTGCATTTAATAAACTTTTCTTAGAACGGCATATTTATACTATAGTTTTATACTCTATTTTGTTAAATATCTCTTAGAGTCAAAATTAGAGTTATATATATATATATATAATTGTTTTACATAATAATATTATACAACTCCCCTTTCACGTTAATTTATACACTACTTTATTAGGTATCTTTAATGTTAAAGTCAAAATTAGAGTTATATATATATATATATATATATAATTTTTTTACATAATAATATTGACAATGTTTTAATTATACTTTTTTATATAATTTCTTTTCCATTTAATATACAAATTGTCTTTTCAAAGTTTTAATTATACTTTTTATACAACTTATTTTCCATATATGAGAGATGTATTTACAATTGTTTTAATAATACCTTTCAATTTTAATTTGGCATCATGAACTCCATTACATTTAATAAATTTTCCCATAAATAATTATAGTATATCATGTTAATCTTTTTCACTTTAGTTTGTTGCATACCTCATATCTATACTATGGTTTTATGTCAAGTTCTCTTTTTTCATTCTAGTTCTTTCACTCTAGTTTGTATACAGTGTCCTAGTTGTCTCTTAGTTTTAACTTATTTTCAAGTCATCCATTTGCATTCCATAAATTTTTCGTTTAATCCATATTTATAATTATATGTATTTTTTCATCTATTTGCATTCAATATTTTCCTTCATATAGCTTTAAAAACTATATTTATAATTATCTGCATTTTTCCCTCTCTAATTTGTTAAATGTATAACAAAAAAATTACACTTCAATATAATGAAACAAAATATATATTTCCAATTATAATTAATGAGAATAAAATATACATATATTGTGTATAAAATCCTTCGGTGAAAATTACATTCAAACAGAGTTTGTCGACGTGTTTCGAACCAGCTATTGTGGTTCATCATCAAGACAAGATAAGAAATCCGATCTAGGACATAGTTTAAATAGATAGGAAACTCTGACTAGCCGTTATTCCAAAACGGATAATTAGACTGAATAAAGAACTTTAAAGAAAAAATAAAAGTATAATTATTATTATTCCATAACGGATAATTTGACTAATTGAGGAAAATTATAGTTGAATTATTATTATGTATTCTATTAATAATTAAAATATAATAAATATTTATATATAATTAATTCAAAATAAATAAATATAATTAATTAATTAATTCAAAAAATAAATAAATAAATAAATAAAATATAAAAATATAAATAAATAAATAAAACAATTTATTTTTTTATTTTTTTATTTTTTTTAATAAAAATAAAAATAAAAATGCACTAAGATAAAAACACAAAGAAAATTTTTAAATAAATAAGTAAAAACCAAAAATAATCAAATGAAAATAAAAATATAAAAATAAAATAAATAAATAACGATAGATAAAAATAAAAATAAAATAGATAAATAAATAAAATGAACATGAAAAATAATATTCAAAATAAATACTAAATATAAGTAATTAAATAAATAATAATAATAAATAAATAAAAACAAAAACAAAAATAAAAATAAAATCAAGAACAGAAAGGGAAGAATAAAACAGAAAACAAAGGAGATGAAAGGAAACGAAGGAGAATCGAAGGGAAGAAAACCAAAGACTAAGAGTGAAGGGCAGGGATCCAACATCTGCTAAGACTCCACCCATCATCCCTGTTGAGGTTGACTGGCCTCTTTTCAATTTCTAAGGCCTCCCTTAACTTTCTATGGTGGAAATGGTCTATCCTTGCAATAACTTCCGCATCTTCGATGCAAATGTGATGCTTTGTCTTCTCTGCATGCTCTGCTAATGCAGAGGAGCGAGACCTATTATGCTTTAGGTCAGCGGCATGCTCCTGAATTCTTTGACAGAAGCCAAATTCCTAACAATATACATATAGTTAATTCAATCTTATAGTTTTAAATATTTATATTTTTAATTTTTTAGTGTTTTTTAAATTATGTTGATATATGTTCTTCTCTTTATTAAATGTTAAAAAGTAATCTTTATTGTTATCCAAATTTCCTTCTGGTCATAGATAAAATATGTTGTCATATTCTCATGGTCTCTTTTACATCTCTAAATAAAATATGAAATTTCAAATGTTAATTCCCTTGCATCTCTAATTCTGCTTTTATTTCACATTTACCTAATACAATTATAAAATGACCATGCAAATTATCAAATAACAAATGGCATCTTGTAAATACATAGGTTTATAAAACAAAGATATTGGTCTCGTTATTTTTAAGAGATAAATGATATTTATCGACATATATTAACCACACTTGTTGATGTGGTTGTTCCAGTATATTTTCTCTATCAAAATAGGTGTATAAGCATAATTTTTAAACTCGTGATTCTTTTTTTTTTTTTGTTATATTTTCTCTATGAAAATTGAGACTATTTCTTATGGGTTATATTTTATTTTAGTTTAAGGGGTGGCTAGCATGGGAGATTGTCCTCCACTCTAAATGAACACATATACAAAGTTAGTTTTGAATGGGGCCTAGGAAAAGCATATAACAATCAAGGTGAGGCATTTGCATTAGACCAAGGGATGAAACTTCTATATGCAAGCCTAATCAAAAGTTTAAGTATAATAATTCAACTATAATTTCATTGTGATGCATAAACCTTCATATCCAACAAATGGTAACCTAGTAAGGCTTATCAAGGTAATTATCAATTTGATGCATAGTAATTAAATAATTTTATAAGGGTGATAATGGCGCAGACTATTGGTGCAGACGGTGGTAAACCCCTGGCGCCATGCATGATGACACTTGTGGGGCTGACAGGCGGGCCAGCGCTGTTGGGAGGGCTCGTTTTTATTTGGTGAGGGCCACCACTTGGCACTCCATTTGGACTGGGCGTGTCTACATTACCCTCTGGCTTTTCCCGTGACGGGTTTACTGTTCTCTTACTTTGGCGTTTTGAGGGTCTTGTGGTATTATGGTGGCGGATTTCTTTTAAACCCTACTCTCTCTGCGGTTAGATATTTTCCGTTTTCCTTGGGACGGCGTGAAGGTCCCTCTAATTAGGGTGTTGGGGTTTCTTGCGCGCTTTCTTTCTCTCCTGGGGTGAACAGCACTTCGTCCAGTTACGATAACTTATATCCTGTGCCATTTTTCAATTACCTCTGTTTTTCCTAGGTTTTTCTGTGTTGTGTTGTTTCTTGCGGTGTGTCTCCTGGGTTGTTTTTTTCTCTCGGGTTGTCTTCTTGGCGGTTGGGTTGTCGGGTCAGTTGCCTTAGCTCCCGAACCATTTGTCAGTTTCTTGTTTTCTTTCGTTATTCTCTCAAACCTCTGAGTCTGCCGCTGTGACCTTTCGGTCAATTGGAAATGTAAACCCTATTTGCTGGTGTTTGGGGATTAGGTTTTTTACAGTTTTTTTTTTTCTATGGGAAATGAGAAGGAATTTGTGGATGTGGAGCCAGAAGCAGAAGACATTATGTCAGTTTGGGGTTTGGACCCTACTAGCCCTAATTTGGCGAAAGTTTCCCTTATGTCTCGGTCATATGAGGCGAAGGGTGGGGAGGAGAAATATAAATGGAACCCAGAGATAGGGTTGGCTTCCCTCAAAGGTGTTGCACTCACTTATTCTAAGCCTCGGTCCATGGACAAGGTTGGTTCTGTCTTACAACATAAGCCCTTGGCTTTGGATAAGAGATTAGTATCTTCCGGTTTATCCTCAGCTGCCTCCTCTGGTCATCTGGGACCTGGGGTCTCTCATGCACACTTTTATTCTGGTGGTCTGGAGGATATTATTATCGGGGCAAGGGTGGAAGGTAAATCGGACATGTGCTCTAACAGTACAATCAGGCCTTTGAATCATTGTGCGGCTAAACTGGGCGGCCCTTCTGAGATTGCTCCTATCGACTCCTGGAACTTGGGCTTGGGCTCTCCATTGGTGCTTGGGGTTTCAGCTGTTTCTGGGACGGCGGACCTCTTTAGACTGGATTGGGGCACTTGTGGGGTTTTTGGTAGTTTTTCTTTGGGCGGTCTGAGTGGGGACTTTTAGGGTTTTCTGGGGGTTTTCAGCGAGAAGGAGGCCGACTTTGTTGGGAATGGAAACCCTGGTCTCTGGACAGAGGTTAGTGAGGGCCCGTCTCAGGTTGGCTCGAAACAAAGTCACGGCCTGGATGTCTTAGGGGTTGGCCTGGGTCAAATGGGGAATGATGACGCCCGCAATATGGGAGGGTCTTCCGGTGGTGGCGCACAGTCGTCCAAATTCTATGTAAAATTTGATGGGCAGACCAAGAACAAAAGGAAGAAAGGAAAATTTATTTAGGAGATTCCTGGGTGCCCGAATTCGGTCTTCAGGGTTGATCTTCATTTTGAAAGGATGATGGAGGCTTCTGAGTTGATCTTGGTGGGGAGGGCCAAAGGGAAATTCTTCTCTACATAATACATTATGGAATGGATTCAAGTCAGTTGGATGGCGGCCCCAGATAGGGATGTTGAGGTTATTAGTTTATCAAAACAATGGTTCATGGTGACCTTCAAGAATGCCACAACGTTGGAATGGGTCCTTGCTCGTCAATGGGGATTCAGTATCACTCAAATTCTCTTCAAAAGATGGAACCCGTTATTTGACGCAAACAGGGAGAGACTGGATGAGATCCCGGTTTGGCCTCCTCTACCGTCACTTCCGCCACATTTCTGGATTGCGGAAGTATTCAGGGCAATCAGAAATAGTATGGGGACCTTCCTGGAAGCTGATATGTCATTCTTCGAATCTAGATCCAAGAATACAACAAGAATTTTGGTAAGTTTGGCCCCGAGGGAAGGGTTAATCGGAAAAATTGTTCTGAATCTGGATGGGCATGCCTATGACAGGGGATTGATTGTGAACACCTCCCTTTCCGTTGTCATATATGTCACAAACTGGTTCATTTAGCCAGGGATTGTCCACTGGGTTTTAAAAAGAGCCACAAACATAAAAGGGGCATCTCCCACACTACTAGATCTATACAAGAGGTTTCGGAGCCGGAGGAGCAAATCGATGTGGATATCAGGGTACCAGAGGAACAGGTTTTTCAGCCGGAGCAGCATCTGGTCACAGGGAGTACCTAGGTTGGTATGGAAGATGCTTCTGTCCCTGTGGTCGAAGAACTGATGGAGGAAAACAGGACAGATAATGTGGTGGTCGCCTTAGAGGATGAGGTGGACATGGTGTTAGAGCAGTTGGTGCCGCCCCCCCCCCCCCCCCCACGCCCGCCCTTGTTGATCCTGCATCAGATTTAGCGAGTACTTCCCCTTGTCCCCCCTCTCCTCTTTTAAACGCTTTTGATCTTTTGTTCAATTGCATGGCTAAGCCTGGTCCCTCCAAACTTGAATCTGTCCCCTCTTTGTGTGTTAGTAACTTATCTCTGGATATGGATAGTATCATCACTACTATTCCTAAAATATCCATTAATACCATTCCTTATAACTTGAGACCCAGAGAAAAGATTAGACAAGGAACTATACAGGGGATTGGGAAAACTGCATAGTCTTGAGAAAGTCAAAAAACTCAGGGGTAGGAAGTCTGATTTATCCAAAGCCCAACTTAAGGCCATTATAGATATTATTGATAGTAGGCAATTATCCCTCAAAGGGGCGCTTAGAGCGGCGATTTCCCCGGACCGTGTTACAAAATGATTTTTCTATCTTTCAATTGTAGGGGTTTAGCTAGTGAACCTAAAAAACTAGCCTTTAAAAATATTGTACATCAATATCATCTGGAAGTTATTCTGCTTCAAGAGACTTTGGGCACCGGGGATCAAATTTCCCATTTCCTGTCTTCGTTCCTCCCGAATTGGTCCTTTGTCTCATCCGATGTAAGGGACCGCTCTGGCGGGCTAATGACCGAGCTCAAGAATAACTTGGTCAATCTGATCAACAGCTGGACCTCGAATTCTCTTATTGGAATGGAGGCTTACTCCATGGAATTGGGCTCTGTCTTCTCTGTACTCAACATATATGGCCCTTGTGTGGATAGAGTTACTTTCTGAAACAAGTTGATGGGAAAATCTTTTATGCATGGCCCTAATTTGATTGTGTGGGGGGATTTAAATTTCTCCTTGGGTCGATCAGAAGCATGGGGGCATATGCTTGTGTTGACCCTTTAGCCGACTTTTTTCTGAAGATGATGCAGGAAGGAACTTTGTTCGACCCCTCCCTCACAAAATTAATTCCCACGTGGAGGTACAATCAGGGGGGGGAGGCTCGCATTGCTAAAAGACTAGATCGTTTCCTTTTAAGTGCTGATTTTTCAAACAATCCCACTGGCTTCCAGAAATGGGTTGGTTTTGGGGGGTGTCTAATCATTCCCCTATTCTTTTGGAATTGGTGGGCCCATATAAGAAGCCTCCCACTCCTTTCAAATTTAACGTTGGCTGGCTTAAATAAGCGGATTACCATCAATTGGTGGTTGAAAATTGGAGGGCTTCCCTGATTGAAGAGGGCTACTCCCATGCCCAGGCTTTCATTAATAATATGAAAAATATTAAAAAGGCCACCATTCTTTGGGCTAAAGAAAAGGCCCTAAAAGACTCGGAAACTATAAAGGTTATTAATGAGTCCTTGGGCTCATTGTACAATGATGGGGAGAAGGGCTTCGTGGATGAGGAAGCTCGGAATAAGATCAAAGAGCTGGAAACAAGAAGGAAGAAAATTCTCAGTGACAAAGAAGAGCTTTGGTGAATAGAAGTCAAGCCATTTGGCTTGTTGCGAGAGATGAAAACACTAAATTCTTTCACAACTATGCAAAGGGGTGGAAAAACTCCAATACCATCTAGGAAATGGAAAACTCAGCAGGGGTTAAGGAAAAAAACCTTCAAAGATATTTCCACCATGGGGAGATTTCACTTTAAAAGTCTCTATTCATCCCAGGAAGGGGTTAATATCAGGGAAGTCATATAGGTCGCTCAGTGCTTTCCTCGCTATGTTGATGAAAAAGAAATAACTTTCTTCTCACACCTGTGGAAAAAACGGAGATTGAACATATTCTAAATACTATGCAAGTTGACAAAAGCTCTGGGCTAGATGGTTGGACTGTGGAATTCTTTCAACATTTATTTGATTTGATGGGGGACACCATTACCGATGTGGTGGAGGAATCATGTTCTCATGGTATTCACGACGTCATCAAATCTACTTTCTTGGCCCTCATTCCTAAAACTGACTCCCCTTCATCTTTTGATGATTTTCGCCCTATTTCCCTTTGTAATTGCATCTATAAAGTCATTTCTAAAACCATTGCCAATAGATTAAATCCTATTCTTTCATGCTCAATATCTAAAGAACAATTTGGATTCCTGAATGGCAGACAAATCCACGAAGCCATCGATGTGGCTCAGGAGACCCTCCATAGTATTAAATTATGCCAAAAAAAATGTATGGTTGTCAAGATTGATCTCTCCAAGGCATATGACAGGATTAATTGGCTCTATCTCAGACTTCTTTTGACTCATCTTGGGTTCCATATTGCTTTTATTAATTGGGTTATGAGTTGTATCACTAATATTACTTTTGTTGTTCTTATTAATGTAGCAGCTTCACAATTTTTTTCAAACCAAAGAGGGTTGAGATAGGGATTCCCTTTGTCTCCTTTACTCTTCCTCTTGGTTGCTGAAGGCCTCAGTCAACTCATTCACCAGGCCCGAAGAGCTGGGTACCTTGGGGGCATAGAAGTGGCTTCAAATCTCTTCATCACTCACCTCCTCTTTGTGCATTATATTTTGTTATTCAGCAATGGAAATCGGCGTGAAGTTAAAACCTTGAAATACATTTTGAATCTTTTATGAAGGTGACGAGTTTAACCATCAACAATCAAAAGTCTTCCCTTACCCATGAGGGCATCTCTAAAGCTGATCTCTTATGGACTTCCAGTCTCCTTCCATTCAATCAGGCACCTTTGGGAACTTGTATCAAGTATCTGGGATTTATGCTAAAACCAAACGGATATCGCAAACAGGATTGGTTCTGGCTGGTCTCGAAAATTGAAAAAAGAATAAATGTTTGGAGTCATAAGTGGCTCTCTAAAACAGGAAGATTAGTCCTGATTAAATCAGTATTGTTGGCCATCCCTGTTTATTGGATGAGTCTAGCCTGGGTTCCTATTGGCATTATTAATGAAATAAGGAGTATCTATAGCAATTTTCTCTGGTCAAGTAAGGAGGACAAAAAAACCTTATCATGGGTGGCTTGGGATAATATTTCTAAACCTAAAGAGTGGGGGGGATGGGGTATCAAATAACTAAACCATTTCGCCTCGATACTGGCAGCAAAATCTGTTTGGAGGGTGATTTTCGAAAATAATTTGTGGACTTCAGTCGTCAGAAGGAAATATATTGATCCTACTCCTCTCGATGATTGGATCAAATCCCCGATAAAAGAAACAAAAAAAGTTTCCTTTTTTGGAAAGCCACCATTCTCTTCTTTGATTTGGTGGGTCAAGGACTTGCCTGAAATATTGGAAATGGGGAACGATGCAGGATTGGGCTGGACCCTTGGGTGGGTTGCAATGAAAATTTCTCTCTTTTTGTTGCCTTGAGGGACTCCCTCAACCTTAAAGGCATTTGTGCTCTTAATCAGATCAACTCCCTAGTCGTACCACCATTTGGGCTCGGGCATGGAAAAATGCGGAAGAGATTGGACTGGAAACCAGTGGGTTGTTGAATGGCAGTCCTATACTCAGGAGCTGGAAAATACTAGAGTTCGCTTAAAAGAGTCTTTTGATTCTTTTGTATGGGTTCACTCCAAATGGTTTATACTCCCCTAAAGAAGGTTATGGCCATATTATGGCTTTCAAGGAGCGTGGGATTAAAGAATGGTGTTATAAGGCTCTTTGGTAACTCGGATTCCCTGCAAAATCCAAGCTTTTTTTCTGGAATATTCTTTGTCGAAAGGTCCCGACATGGGACACCCTCCAAAAACGCTTTCTCACAAGTCCCGGGTAGTGATGTTTATGCAACAAGGTAGAGGAAACTATTGATCATTTATTCATATCGTGCCCTTTCACCTTGAAGGTCTGTGAATTCACCCTTACTCTTTGTGATGCGGATTCCTCATGGGTGGGAAATAATTGTGGCGAGGCGTGGAAAGCCTGGTGGGAGAAGTGCAAAGTCCTTAATCATAGATGCATTCCACTCATCATTTCCTGGGGCATATGGCTATCCAGAAACAAATGTGTGTTTAAATACACTCTATCCTCTCCAACTTTGGTGGCAGGTGAAAGTGTTGCAATTTTCTCGGCTTCCCCTACTCCCTCTTCGCACATTAGTCCCAGATAGGTGTTGATCGAATTCATTATTCCTTATATCCCCTGGGCTTATTTTGACGGTGTTGCTACTCATGGTATATGTGGGGCAGGCATGATCATCCACAAAAATACACAATGTTCATTTGCAGCCTCTGTGGGACTTGGCATAGGGAAAAATAATTTCACTAAGCTTCAAACTTTAAAATTGTTGTTATGCTGGCTCCTCCATCTTGACATCACCTCAATTCAAATCTTTGGGGACTCCTTGAATATCATAAATTGGTTTAAAAACTCTCAGAGATGTAAAATTATTTATTACTTCCTATTCTTGATGAGATTTTGTCATTAAAAACACATTTTACATGGATTTCTGTTTGCCATATTTACAGGGAACAAAACCAACATGTTGATGATTTTTCTAAGGTAGATCTTGGACAGGTTCAGGACTCATGGGCGATAGAAGAAAAAAATGGTCTGGTTTTCCGTGTGTCAGATACCAAACCATATTGATGGAGGGACTCCCCTCATCCCACTAACTCTCAGACTCTCTTCTTTTCTATTTTCTCCAGCATTGCTATATCTCCTGGCGCCTTTGTATATATGTCTGTCATGTTTTTAAACAAACATATCGGTCGGTTGTTTAATTATTGGACTTAATTTATACTTGAATACACTATATATATGGTCTTTTTGGTTGTTTTCTCCTTTTTGGAGAGGCCAATTTATGGATGGTTTTTCGCCAATGTCTATATATGTCAGGTGTTTCTCCTTATTCGGAGGCCCGTATAGATTACATGTTTATTTTTCTTTACTCACTCACCATTTTAGTTGTTTGTGTCTAAAATGGCCTCTTGAGCAGTACTGGTCTCTAATTTTTGTTTTCTCACCCTTGGGTGTTGGACGGCCGGTTTTCTCTCCTTGCTTCTCTCTCGAGGACAAGGACTTATGGAATGCTTCAGCATATGTGATGTAACTTTTTATTTATCAAATAGAAAGTTCGATTTTTTCTTGGGAAAAATAAATAAATAATTTTATACAACTTCCCTTTCACGTTAATTTGTGATATGTTTTTTCAATGTTTTAATTATACATTTTTATATAAAAAAAATTCAATAAACTTTATATACAATTTTGTTTGAGTTGAATATGGGAGATTTTTTTTCAATGTTTTAATTATACCTTTCAATTTTAATTTGGCATCATGAACTCCATTACATTAAAAAAATTTCCCATAAATAATTTAGTATATTATGTCGATCTCTTTCACTTTACTTTGTTGCATACCTCATATCTATACTATGGTTTTATGCAAAGTTATGTTCTTTCACTCTAGTTTGTCTACAATGTCCTAGTTGTCTCTTAGTTTTAACTTATTTTCAAGTCATCCATTTGTAATCAATAAATTTTTCCGTTAATCCATATTTATAATTATATGCATTTTTTCATTTATTTTCATTCAATATTTTCTTTCGTGTAACTTAAAATCTATATTTATAATTATTTGCATTTTTCCCACTCTAATTTGTTAAATGTATAACAAAAGAATTACACTTCGAATTTGCATTTCAATATAATGAAACAAAATCTATATTTACAATTATAAAAATAATTATAATTAATGAGAATAAAATATACATATAGTTAATACAATCTTATAGTTTTAATTATTTGTATTTTTAATTTTCAAGTGTTTTTTAAATTATGTTGATATGTATCTCTTTATTAAATGTTAAAAATTAATCTTTCTTTTAATCCAAATCTCCTTATGGTATCTCTTTATTAAGTGTTAAAAAATAATCTTTCTTTTAATCCAAATCTCCTTATGGTCATAAATAATAGATGTTGCCATATTCTCAACATCTCTTCTACATCTCTAAATAAAAGATGAAATTTCAAATGTTAACCGTCTTGTATCTCTAAATCCGTTTTTATTTCACATTTACCTAATACAATTATGAAATAACCATGCAAATTATCAAATAAAAAATGGCATCTTGTGAATACGTAGGCTTATAAAACAAAGAGATGGGTCTTGTTATTTTTAAGAGGGAAATGATATTGATTGACATATATCAACCACACTTGTTGATGTGGTTGTTCTAGTACATTTTCTCTATCAAAATAGTTGTATAAGCATCATTTTTAAACTCGTGATTCATTGTTTTTTGTTTGTTATATTTTATCTCTATGAAAATTGAGACTATTTCTTATGGTTTATATTTTATTTTAGTCTAAGGGATGGCTACGGTGGCTAGCATAGGAGATAGTCCTCCACTCTAAAGGAACACATATACAAATTTAGTTTTAAATGGGGCCTAGGAAAAGCATATAACAATCAAGGTGAGGCATTTGCATTACACCAAGAGATGAAACTTCTAGATGCAGGCCTAATCAAAAGTTTAAGTATAATCATTCAACTATAATTATCATTATGATGCATAAACCTTCATAACCAACCAATGGTAACCTAGTAAGTCTTATCAAGGTAATTATCAATTTTATGCATAGTAATTATCAATCTGATGCATATACTTCCATGTCCCACTAATGGTAACCTAAAAGGTTTGTCAGGAAAATTCAGAGGGAAGCCAGTAGTTTTCATAGGGAAGTTAATACCTTTTAATCAATAATATTATCATGTGTTGAGTATCACATAGGCATAGACCTTCATGTCCCACTAATGGTAACCTAGTAATGCTTATCTAGGATAATTTAGAGAGGAGTCAATAGTTTCAAATCAATAGAAAATAATCATGTGCATAGACCTTCATGTCCCACTAATGGTAACCTAGAAAGGATTATCAAGAGAATTTAGAGCGAAGTTAGTTGCTTCAAATCAATAGAATATTATCATGTGTTAAGGAATGCAAATGCTTTGCCTTCATGCCCCACTAATGGTAACCTAGTAGGGCTTATCAAGAGATTTCAAATGTAACCAAACAAGGCTTATAGAGGGAATTTAGAAGGAAGTCAATAGCTTTGAATCAATATAATATTATCATGTACATAGACCTTCATGTCTCACTAATGGTAAACTATTAAAGCTTATCAAGGTAATTATAAATCTAATGCATAGACCTTCATGTTCCACTAATGATAACCTAGTAATGTGTCAAAGGAAGTTAATAGTATCAAATCAATATAATAGTATCATTTGTTAAGGAGTGCAAGTGCATAGACCTTCATGTCCCAATAATGGTAACCTAGTAAATCTTATCAAGATAATTATGAGGTAACCCTAGTAAGGTTTATCAAGAAAATTATGAGGGAATTCAATGGATTTGAATCAATATAATATTTGTAGAAATTATGATGTAGATTTGCAACTTCTCATGAAATTTTAAATAAAATCACAAGACACAAACCTACTCTATTGCTCTACGAAATTCAATTCACAATTTAGAACATCAATCACAAACATGCAATGAGAACTAACACACATGCACACAGTATTTTTCCAGGGGATAGCAATCTGCTAAAAATCCCTTTGTCTGCTTGCATTAATATGATGAATAGAGATGTATTACAATTTCTAGCTCAATTTGAGCTCAACCTGCAAGTGAATAACATATCTCTCTGCTCACTAAGAAGCTCTGACCCGAACTTAGTCAATTTCTACCTTTGCTTGAGCCCTTATTTCCTTGCACAATTCCTGAGGAAATTAGGCCTTTATTATTTAGGAATTTCCTCCAAATTTTTTGTGAAATTCCCAAAGTTGATCATATGACTGCATGCAACACCTGTACACTCAAGACTTGTCTACAAGTGATGTTACACTGCCTTGAAATCTCCACCGCGACTGGGGAACTCAAATTCTCTACATGCACTAGCTATTTTAGGTTGATTGATCAATTAACTGGATGATCATTGATTTTGACTAAAGTCCTACTACACAATTGTCCTTCCACTAGTTCCTCCAACAGTTATCAGTAGTTTAATTGAAAACAACTTGAAATAACTGACCTTTATTGCTATAATTATAATCACACATTCTTAGTTGAACTCCAACTCCTCTAACTCGGATTTACTAAGCTAATTGCATGACAAGAGCCGTGTCACACAAGTTAATTGCATGCAAGTTGTCTGCTAATGTAGAAATTCAAATTTTCTCAATTTGACCAAGGCAAAGTCAAATTGAGACTTTCTTGTTGCACTTTTCAACACTCCCTCTCAGCGAGAAAGGGATTATCACCCACCCCTATCCTACACCTGTGGAACGTACTCAATGCAACACCTCTCATTGTTGTTGTTCCTACTGCAAAATCTGCTACTGAGAAACGTCAAAAAAATAACATTGAATCAACTGTGTCTGCAATTGTCAACTGGGAAAATCATGTTGTTGTTGACTCTGCTACTAAGCCACTTGCTATGTTGTCAACACTCCTCTGCACTCAATATCTAATTGACAGTCATCCTCCTGCTACTGAATATTGTAGACCCATGTAGCAAGGTAAATGATCCAAGAGGAGAACACCTCAATGGACCCTACCCAAAAATTTTCAACTCTTGGGACTAGGGCTCTACATTGCCGCACCTCACACCTGGAGGTATGGCTGCATATGCTCCCTCTGCCCACTTAGCTCAAACTTTCCTCTTCAAAGTAGGTCTATGACTGGTCCTCTTCATCATCATCCTCCTGGTTAGCCCAACTGCCAACTAGATGAGGCTCCATCTTGAGAGCTATATCATACTCCCTCTCAACCACAACACCTTTAATCCCTACCTTGCTCCTCAAGGTTGTGTGTGCATCCTTCTCTGATGTGTAGAGACTCTCGACCCTGACACCAAATTTCTTGATTTGACATGAAGAAAGATGCTTGAGGTAGGCCTTCCCATCTATGAAGACTACCTCATACCCTTTGTCTTCAATCCACAATTTGTTCATCAGATCAAGTTTCTTGGCTTCATTGTTATTTCTGAATAGTTCATTGAGGGTATTCCACATAGCAAAGGGAGTCTCCTTTCCATGTAATTTCAAGACTATGTGGTCTCTCACACCCTTCAAGATGCTCCTCCTAGCTCAGCTACATCTTTCTTCCACTGAGCTAGGTTTTGGGCATCATATGCATGTGGTTTTGCAATGTTTGTCTTGACATATTCTAGCAATCCATTGTCATACAATACCGCCTCCATGTGATTCTTCCATGCAATGAAATTAGATTCGTCTTCCAAGGCATACTCTAGCAGAATCAGCGCGTTGAAGGTCATCTTCTCAGCTCTGAAGAGATCCTGCTACACTGAACTACAAATTCGATCCTCATGAGAAACAACTTTGAAATTATTGTTCTATTGTGAATCCTACTTTGACACCATGTAGAAATTATGAGGTAGATTTGCAATTGCTTGTGAAAATTTAATCAAAATAACAAGACACAAACCTACTCTACTACTCTACGGAATTAAATTCACAATTTGGAACATCAATCACAAACATGCAATGATAAATAACACACATGCACACAGTGTTTTTCCAGGGGAAAGCAATCTGCTAAAAACCCCTTTTCCAACTTGCACTAATCCGATGAATAGAGATGTATTACAATTTCTAGCTCAATCTGAGCTCAACCTGCAAGTGAATAACCTATCTCTCTACTCGCTGAGAAGCTCTAACCCATAGTCAATTTATGCCTCTGCTTGAGCCCCTATTTCCTTGTGCAATTCCTTAGGAAATTAGGCCCACATTATTTTGGAATTTCCTCCAAAATTCTTGTGCAATTCCCAAGGTTGATCATCTGATTGCATGCAACACATGTACACTCGAGACTAGTCTACAACCGATGTTACACCAACTTGGAATCTCCACCACAGCTGGGGAACTCGAATTCTCTGCATGCACTAGCTATTTTGGGTTGAATGATTAGTTAACTAAATGATCATTGAGTTTGACTGAAGTTCCACTTCACAACTGACATTCCATTAGTTCCTCCGACAGATAGAACTAGTTTAACTGAAAACAACTTGAAATAACTAACCTTGATTGCTACAAATTAGCGATCGCACATGCTTAACTAAACACCAAATCCTCTAATTCGAATTTACTGAGCTAACTGAGTGATAAGATTCATGTCACACAAGTTAATTGCATGCAAGTTGTATGTTGATGTGGAAATTCAATTTCTCAATTAACCAAGGCAAAGTCAAATTGAGACTTTCTTGTTGCACTTTTCAACACTCCCTCTCAGCAAGAAATGGATTATCACCCACCCCTATCATGCACCTGTGGAATCTATTGCATGCAACACCTCTCATTGTTGTTATTGCTATTGCAACATCTACAACTGAGAAGCATCCAAAAAAAAACATTGAATCAATCGTGTCTGCAATTGTCTACTGGGAAAATTGTGTTGTTGTTGACTCTACTATTGAGCCACTTGCTCTATTGTCAACACTCCTTTGCACTCCTCGGTATCTTATTGACATTGATCCTCCTGATACTAAATACTATGGGGCCCCTATAGCAAGGTAATGATCCATGAAGAGAACACCTCAATGGACCCTACCAAATTTCTACAACTCTTGGGACTATGGCTCTACATCGCCCCACCTCACACCTGGAGGTATGCATGCATGTGCTCCCTGTGCCCACTTCGCTCGAACTCTCCTCCTACTGGAGGTCTCTGACTATTCCTCTTCATCATCATCCTTCTGGTCAGCCCAACTTCCAACTGGTTGAGGCTCCATCTTGAGAGCTAAATCATGCTCCCTCTCAACCACAACTCTAATCATTGCCTTGCTCCTCAATGTTGTGCATGCATCTTTCTCTAATGTGTAGAGGCTCTCAATCCTGACACCAAATTACTTGATTTGACATGAAGCATGCTTGAGGAATGCCTTCCCATCTCTGAAGACTACATCATACCATTTGTCTTCAATCCTCAATTTGTTCATCATATCAAGTTTCTTGGCTTCATTGATATTTCTGAATAGCTCATTGAGGGTCTTCCACAAAGCAAAGGGAGTCTCTTTTCCATGTAATTTTGAGACTATGTGGTCTCTCACACCCTCCATGGTGATCCTCCTAGCTCTAGCTACATTTTTCTTCCACCGAGCTAGCTTTTGGGCATCAGATGTTTGTCGTTTTGCAACGTTTGTCTTGACATATTCTAGAAATCCATTGTCATCCAATATTTCCTCCATGTGATCCCTCCATGAAATGAAATTAGAGTAGTCTTCCAAGGCATACTCTAGCCTCAGCCCGTTGAGGGCCTTCTTCTCAGCTTTGAAGAGATCTTGCTACACTGAACTGCAAATTCAATCCTCCTGAGAAACAACTTCAAAATTCATGTTCTAAAGTGAATCCTGCTCTGATACCATGTAGAAATTATGATGTATATTTTCAACTACTCATGAAATTTTAATCAAAATCATAAAACACAAACCTACTCTATTGCTCTGCAAAATTCAATTCACAATTTAGAACATCAATCACAAACATGCAATGAGAACTAACACACATGCACACAATATTTTTCCATGGGAAAGCAATCTGCGAAAAACCCCTTTGACTGCTTGCGCTAATCTTATGAATAGAGATGCATTACAATTGCTAGCTCAATTTGAGCTCAACATGCAAGTGAATAACCTACCTCTTTGCTCACTAAGAAACTTTGACCCATAATTAGTCAAATTATGCCTTTGCTTGAGGTCCTATTTCCTTGCGCAATTCCTGAGCAAATTAGGCCCCTATTATTTAAGAATTTCCTCCAAAATGTTTGCACAATTCCCAAGGTTGATCATCTGATTGCATCCAACACTTGTACACTCAAGACTAGTTTACAACTGATGTTACACTGCCTTGGAATCTCCACCACAGCTGGAGAACTTGAATTCTCTGCATGCACTAGTTATTTTGGGTCGATTGATTAGTTAACTAGATGATCATTGATTTTGACTGAAGTCCCACTGCACAACTGACCTTCCACCAGTTCATCAAACAGTTAGAACTAGTTTAACTAAAAACAACTTGAAATAATTGACCTTGATTGCTACAAATTAGCAATCACACATGCTTAATTGAACTCCAACTCCTCTGACTTGAATTTACTGAGCTAACTGAGTGACAAGAGCCATGTCACACAAGTTAACAACATGCAAGTTGTTTATTGATGTGAAATTTTGAATTTTCTCAATTTGACCAAGGCAAATTAAAATTAAGACTTTCTTGTTCCACTTTTCAACAATATTACCATGTGCATAAACATTTATGTTTCACTAATGGTAACCCGGAAAGTCTTATCAAGGCAAATATTAATCTTATGCATAGACACTCATGTCCCAATAATAGTAACCTAGTAATACTTATCAACAGAATTCATAGGGGAGTCAATAGCTTCGAATCAATAGAATATTATCATGTGTTAGGGATTGAAGATGTGTACACCTTCATGTCCCACTAATGGTAACCTAGTAAGGTTTATTAGTGGAATTCAAAGGTAGCCCTAGTAATGTTAATAGTCAAAATTCAAAGGGAAGCCAATAGCTCCAAGTTAGTAGAATATTATCATGTGCATAGACCCTCATGTCCCACTATGATAACCTAGTAAGGCTTATTGGGGTAATTATCAACCTGATGCATAGACCTTCATGTCCCACTAATGGTAACATAGTAAGGCTTTTTAAGATAATTCAGAAGGAAGTGAATAGATTCAAATCAATAGAATATTATCATGTGTTAAGGAGTGCAAATGCAAAGACCTTGATGTCCCACTAATGGTAACCTAGTATGGCTTATCAAGAGAATTTAAAGGGAAAACAACAGCGTTGAAACAATATAATATAATCATGTGTTAAGGAACACATATGCTTATACCTTCATGTCCCACTAATGGTCACCTAGTAAGGCCTACTAGGGGAATTCAGAGGGATGTCAATAGCTTCGAATCAATGGAATATTATCATGCACATATACCTTCATGTCCAACTAATGATAACCTAGTAAGGTCGATTGGGAGAATTCAAAAGGAAGTCAGTGGCTTCCAAAGGGAAGCCAATAGTTAAGTAGCGCAAATGCATTGACCTTCACTTCCCACAAATCGAAACCTAATAAAGCTTATCAAGAAAAGTTAGAGGTAACCTAGTAAGGCTTATCGAGGTAATTATCAATATGATGTATAGACCTTAATGTCCAACTAATGGTAACCTAGTAATGCTTACTAGGGGAATTTAGAGAGAAGTCAATAACTTTGAATCAATAGAATATTATCATGTGTTAAGGAGATCAAAAGCATGGATATTCATGTCCTACTAATGGTAACCCAATAAGGCTTATCAGGAGAATAAAGAGGAAAATCAATGGCTTGGAATCAATTAAATAGTATCATGCACATACACCTTCATGTTTCACTAGTAGTAAACTAGTAAGGCTTATCGAGGTAACTATCAATATGATGAATAAACCTCCATGTCCCATTGATGGCAACCTAATAATGCTTAGAAGGAGAATGTTGAGGGGAATCAATAGCTCCAAATCAATAGAATATTATCATGTATTAAGGGGTGCAGATGCATAGGCCTTCATGGTAACCTAGTAAGGCTAATTATGAGAACTCAAAGGGAAGTCAATAGCTTCGAATTAATAGAATATTATATGTGCATAGACCTTCATGACCCACTAACAGTAACCTAGTCAATCTTATTAGGGTAGTTATTGATTTGACGCATAGACCTTCATGTCCCACTAATGGTACTCTATTAAGGATTTCCAAGAGAATTCGAAGGGATGTCAATAGTTAAAATCAACATAATATTATGATTTATCATGTGTTAAGGGCAGATGCATAGAATTTCATGTCCCACTAATGGTAAACTAGTAAGGCTTATAAAGAGAATTCACAAGGAAATCAATAGCTTCAAATTGATATACAAGTATCATGCGTTAAAGGAGCACAGATGCATAGACCTTCATGTCACACTAAGGGTAACCTAGAAAGGCTTATCAAGAGAATTCAGAAGGTAGTGAATAGCTTTGAATCATTAGAATATTATCACATGCATAGAGCTTCATGTCTCACTCACGGTAACCTAGTAAGGGCTTATTAAGAGAATTCAAAGGAAATCAACGTTCGAATCATTAGAATATTATCATGTGCATAAAGCTTCATGCCCCACTAACTATAACCTAGTAAGGCTTATCAAGAGAATTCAAAGGGAAGTAAGTAGCTTTGAATTAGTAGAATGTTATCATGTGTTAAGGAACACAAATGTATAGTCCTTAATGTCCCATTAATTGTAACCTAATCAGGCTTATTAGGAAAAATCAAAGGTAACCAAGGCTTATCAACAGAATTTGGAGAGAAATCAGTAACTTTAAATAAATAAAATATTATCATATGCATAGATCTTCATATCTCACTAATGGTAACCTAGTAATTCTTGTCAAGAGAATTTAGAGAGAAGTCAAGAGCACTTAATCAATAAAATATTATCATGTGTTAATGAGTGCAAATGCATAGAACTTCATCTCCCGTTAATGGTAAACCACCTAAGGCTTATTAGGTGAATTCAAAAACAACCCTAGTAAGACTAATCAAGGGAATTCAAAGGGAATGTAATAGCTTCAAGTCAAAAGAATATTATCATGTGCATAGACCTTCATGTCCCACTAATAATAACCTAGCATGCCTTATCACAATAATTATCGATTATGATGCATAGACCTTCATGTCCCACTAATGGTAATCTAGTAAGTTGATGAGGAAAACTCTGTCATTATAGCTTTTAAAGGGAAGTCACTAGCTTCAAATCAATAGAAAATCTTATCAAGAAAATTTTGAGACGGGTCATTATAGCTTTTAGAGGGAAGTCACTGGATTCAAATCAATAGAATATTATAATGAGTTAAAGAGCATAGATGCATAGACCTCCATGTCACACTAATGGTAACCTAGTAATGTGTATCAAGAGAATTCATAGGGAAGTCAATAGCTTCAAATCAATACAATATTAGCATGTGTTAAGGAGCTAAAATGCACATGCCTTCGTGTCCCACTTGTTGTAGCTCCTAGAGACAGCCTTGAGTTGCAAAATACCAGTGCCTAGGACATCTTGAAACCATAGGTTAGATGTAGACAATTATAAGGATGCCTCTGACAGAATATGGATAAAGAGAATAATGGTTGTGGTGGTTCAGGAATGGTGAATACTTTGGAGTCTGATTCATGCGAATTACCCTATACTACAAGAGGGCTCAGGAGGTTGTATGGTTTGGTGGCTTTTCAAATGGGCCAAGTATGCAACAATAAGCAGAGGCTTTCAAAATATGCAGAGGTGTTGACAAGGAACGAAGGAGGAGGAACCCGCGAGAGACAGACTTAAAAGTCTTAAGAATCGGTCTCCCGTGAACTCAAAAGAAGCAGATGTAACTGGAATATGACCAACAATAGATATACGTGGAGCGCGAATTAAGGGAGCACAACAAATTTAACACATGAGCATTATACATACACGAATTCATGGATAAATATGCATAACACTGGCAGCTACATTACATGAATCATCAAAACAGCAGAACATTGAAAGATGATTATACATAAATAGGAGATGACTAATAAATAAGAGAATACAAATACATACTACTCATTGCTCCATCTGGAATCCAAATAAAAAGCGTTGTATATCATATTATGTTCAAAACAGCTCTCCCAAATATGTGTCTCAGAAGCATAAAGAGCACAGTCATACATAACTACAGCAAAATTTCTCCAAAATTCAGAACCTTTCTTTCATATCTGAACTCTCTACATATAGAGTTCTACTGAGGGTTTACGATCAAATAAACTTCCATGATCGACTCACACGTGAAAATCAAAATATCTTAACCAACTAGCAGAGCATGCATCAAACAATCACTCCCATAATCATAAAATCAAAACAGAAACGGGTGAAATCAAGATTTCACCAGCAAGACATCATAATCAAGCAGTAAAAGAAAAACATAGTTGGCCACGGAGGCCAAATCCTGGAATCTTCAAAATGGGGTGGCGAGGAGTGGCTGTGAACAGGTGGGGTGTCTGGCTTCCATCACATGATTCCACCTGCTGTGCGAAGCATCCACTCCCTCATTCTCATGATTCACATTAACCGTTATGAAACGGCAAGTCGTGTCACACGTGCCTGGCTCTTTAGCAGAGATTTCCTGAACAAAATGAATCAACCATAGTTGTGCTTGTTCCACCAAAAACCCATGTTGTGCTTAACTTGCAAAACCGGAGACCAGGCTTCAGAAGGGATCAGGTGACATTAACACACAGCGAGACGGTTTAACACTGAAAAGGGCGGGACAAAGGCCGTGGAAGGGCTATTGATGACGTGGCAGGGAGGTGGGACCCAAACTAATATCGCAAATCGCAAGTCAGGGAGTTTAGTTATGAGAAGCGAAGGGTAAATGTTAAAACCTACGAAGTGTGAAGTGCGATGGAGGAAAGGTGACGTGGCAGGACAGAGGTGGGGCACAACTTATATCACAAATCGCAAGTCGGGGAGTTTAGTTATGAGAAGCATAGGGTAAATGTTAAAACTTGCGAAGTGCAAAGTGCAATGGGCAGAGGTGACATGGCAGGAGGTGGGACCGCCCGCAAATCGCAAGTCGGGGAGTTTAGTTATGAGAAGCGAAGTGTAAATGTTAAAACCTGCAAAGTGCGAAGTGCAATGGCGGAAAGGCAACATGGCAGGACGGAGGTGGGGCCCAACTTATATCGCAAATCGCAAGTCGAGGAGTTCGATTGTAGGCCGGAAGGTAAATGTGAGCACGCGGGGGTGTGGTCGATAGCGTAGGTGAGCGTGGCGGTGGGGACGCCCACAAGATCGCAGAGATCGAGAGTTTTATTATAAACAACGAAAAGGTAAATAAACGTAACACGATTTGCAAAGTGCGTGGGCGGAGGTGACGTGGCAAGGAGGTGGGCCCTCCCACAGATCACAAATCAGGAGTTTTTCTTATAAGTAGCGAAGGGTAGATGGTATAACTACGTTGCGGTACGATGGCGGGCCTGACACGCCAGCGAGGAGGTGCCCCGCACAAATCGTCGATCGAAGGTTTTATTATCGCGGAAAAAATGGTGGCTATTTGGTTACGGCAGTACGGTCGGCCGGAAGTGGCCATGAGAGGAGGCAGCTTAAGATGTGAGTAGATTTTTTTGTTATAAAACGATGACAGTAAATAAATGGTGGATATACGAAGTGCATGATGCAAAAAAGGTTGGCAATGTGAAAAGGTTAGTGGTAAGTGCCCATTCCTCCTTTGACTGTGGGGTGTCCACCCGACCAAGGCATGAAGTGCTTGGCGTTCACTTTAGCTACTCCTACTCTTCATTTGCTTAACTTTGATGTTGTCTTATGCGTTCATAAGAACCACAAGACAACATTCCCTTATAGGGGCCACTTCTCCACCTTGTGCGCGGTCATAGGCCAACATTGGTTCCATCTAGGGACAACGTGATGTTCTAAGTGCGTTGAGAACCTGCAGACCTGAATGCTTGTGCTTTATTGGGTGCATGGAGTCGCAAATGCATATTGTAAATTTGAACTGAAACTGCAACTGAGTTGTGAACTGAAAACTATCAAAACGAAAATCATTGCCACACCCTGAAAATCTCGAATGCTAAAATCTAACCCAAGCTGAAACTGAAATTTGAAACACACTTGAACTGAAAACTGCAAAGCAATATGAAACTAAAACTGAAAAGATGTTCATAGTACTGAGCTTATTTGCACACCTACCTACCCTAATCTATTGGAATTACTGCTATTCTAAATGATACAATAATGCCAATGTAACCAGGCAAACAACTACTCTAATAACTTTGTTCTTTCACAGTTTTTCACCAAACTCAGGGACAAACCTGCTAATGGTTTTTGATAGAAATTCCCAGGCTGATCTTCATTGCAAGGAGCTTGGAAAACCTGAACCACAACAGAAGTGCTGAAAATGTATGGTGGCTTTGTGATGAAAAATTTATCAATATAGATAGCCACTAGGTCAAGATACACTTGACCTATTTCTGAATATGCTGACCCAATCGGTCGAACCTCACAACTTGGCACTACACGCATTCTCCACGTCTTCAAACAATCGGAACATGTTTGCATTTTATCTGATGAATTAAGGCATAAAGGTTAAGAATCAAACTGGATCAATTCTTCCTTTGTTTTAAACTTTGCCTCTCTGTTCAGCGGGTTCACTTCCACATCAACTGCAACATTTTGCATTTATTCAATGGTTGCAATGTCCCTTTCTCTTACTTGGAATATCATGCTTGATTTAAAGACATTTGGGTAGTGCAAGAGAGCTACCCCTGGGGGTGGCCATATATCAGCATGCATTGAATGATAAACCTTATTGAACCTGGCTGAAAAATATTGTACTGTCTCCCCTGACTGCCCTTTTAAATGTTCATACTCTTCTATGATAAGAAAGACATTTACCATGATTACCCATCGACCTAGGAAACTTGCATGAATTGATGAAAATTGCTCATGCTAGCAATTGGAAGATTCTCAAACCAATTTTTAACTTTAGCTTGCCATGGTAGGACAAACACCCTGATACATACATCATATTCTTCCCTTACTGATGACTGCAATACACTGACTAAAGGATCATGGTAAATATGCAACATAGGACCTTCTAGGAGATTTGTAACAGGAACACAAACCGCATTCCAAAATGTTGTTTTTCTAGTGTGTTGAAACTGATTCTCTTCAAACAGCGAGGGAACTAATTGTTTTTCCTCATTATCCACGGTAGTCAAGTGATCTAAGTGTTCTTTATCATTCTCTTTGTTACATGGAAGCTTGCAAGGGAGCTGCAAACTCTCGTTAATTTCAGGTGAAGGAACATTTGTAACAATCTGTTGTACTACTGAAAGATAATTTGAGAGATGGTCTTCATCATGCAAATCTGATTGGTCTTTAATCTCTGAAGGAAACACTGCTTGTTGAGGATGCTCTTGTGGATCTAGACAATGAAGCTCTGTTCCTCTATTTCTGAATCACCAAATTGTTGTTGATTTTTAGCGCTGTCCTCTGGGAAACACTCCAGCTCTTCCCCTTCTTCATGGAGGGTAAGCTCACCTCCCTCTTCTTCAGAATAGGCTAGGAGTTGGTTTTCTACATGCGGTCCAAAAACCACTATGAGTCTTTCTTCTTGGAGATTAAAGGGTGTGGGCCCTTTTTCTGTAATGGCTTCTTTGAACTACTCTTTAGGAGGGTCGGGCAGTTTCAAGGGTATAGATGTGGACTTCTCATTTTTGGTAGGATCAGCTTCTTGCTTTGTGAAAGTGGATGCAATGGCCTTATGAGAGGCTGACTCTTCTAATGGTTTCTTCCCTTTACTAGCAATACTAGGAGAGGTTTGATCTCTTGATATTGACTCTTCATTTTTTTCTTTCCCTCCAATTCTTTTTCTGAAGGACCTGAGGTCACACTTCTTATGGAGTTGAGCTTCCATAAAATCCATGAACTGTCTGCAGTAACTATCAATATCTTGATCCTCTGGAGGGACTTCCTTCGCCTCTTGATCCCCATGCAGGATGAGTTCACTCTCCTCATCATCAGAGTAAGCGAGGAATTGATCTTCTTGGCTTTCCGCGACTTCCTCGGCCTGTCCCTCCACTTCTCCCTCCAAGTATAGAAGAGGTTGAATGTGGTCTTGTTGTTCCTTCCTATCTCGCTGCAACAACTGCAGAGAGGGCTTCCGATACTGAGGATTAAACCCTCGATTAGAACTCATTTGGTTGGGACGAGAGGGGAATTTTTGGCCTCCAATTCAAGTTTAATCAGCGTATTGGAAAGGTTCTTGATTAACTTATTCATTTCTTCAATTCTATACTCTTGTGATTCCCTCTCCTGATTGGAAGTAGAAGCCTCTTCCCTGTTCTTTCTTCTAGCTTCATGTTTTGTCTTCCCCTTGAATTTACCAATAGAAGCAAAGTTTGCTTCTACCTCCAATGCATCAGTCTGGATCTGATCCAAAGATGTAGATTTTCTTTCTCTTAGGGTGAACCCGAACTCCGGTTCGAAAGCTCCTGCGAAGACTGCCTCAGCAGCTGCTTAGGGAGGCTTTATTTCATCGGGAAGATTATTATAAAGCTTATTGAACCTCTTCATGAATTCCGTTACATCCTCATTGTGTCTCTTATTTAGAGCATTGAACTTGGTGAGAACGTATCCATTGTCCCTCTTTTCTCCCCATTTCAATGTGAACAAATTCTCCATTTCTTCCCAAGTGTGGATTGTGTTATCGGATAGAGACTTGAACCACTTCCAAGCTTCCCCATCCAAGGAGTGGACGAAAATCCTTTACACCACATCTAAATGTTCTACATTCACATTCTCAGCAAAAGTGCAGAAGTTTTCAATATGCCTCTGAGCGGGCATACTATCTTCCCCTTTAAACCACAGCAACAACTCTAGATAGTCTTGCGGCATATCACTTAGATGTTGAGGGAGGGCCAAGGGGGTACAACCCTCTGATTTAGAAGTGGGGGTAGATGGTGGATCTGAATCTGGTGTGAGGCATGGTGAAAGCCAGGATTGCTTCTGATTAGGAATATTTTATAGTGGAGTCGCCAAGGTGAGTAATACGCAACTCCCAACCCTTCCTGCTCACCTGTCTAAAGAGTGGAATTTATGTCGTCTCCTAGGGAAAAGATTTCTTCATTCGTATCCCCGACAACGGTACCAAAAAGATGTTGTAGCTCTTAGAGACAGCCTTGAGTTGCAAAAGACCAATGCCTAGGGCATCTTGAAATCAGAGGTTAGATGTATACAATTATAAGGATGCATCTAACATAATATGGATAAAAATAATAATGGTTGTGGTGGTTCAGGTATGGTGAAGACTTTGGAGTTTGATTCATGTGAATTACCCTATATTGCGAGAGGGCTCGGGAGGTTGTATGGCTTGGTGGCTTTTCAAATGGGCCAAGTATGAAACGATGAGCAGAGGCATTCAAAATATGCAGAGGTGTTGAGAAGGAACGGAGGAGGAACCCGCGAGAGACAGGCTTAAAAGTCTTAAGAATATGTCTCCCGTGAACTCAAAAGAAGCGGATGTAACTGGAATATGACCAACAATAGATATTCGTGGAGCGCAAATTAAGGGAACACAACAAATCTAACACATGAGCGTTATACATACACGAATTCATGGATAAATATGCATACCACCAGCAGCTACATTACACGAATCATCAAAGCAGCAGAACATTGAAAGATGATTATACATAAACAAGAGATGACTGATAAACAAGAGAATACAGATACATACTACTCCTTGCTCCATCTAGAATCCAAATAAACATCGTTGTATATCATATTATGTTCAAAACATCTCTCCCAAATATGTGTCTCAGAGCATAAAGAGCACAGTCATACAGAACTACAGCAAAATTTCTCCAAAATTCAGAACCTTACTTTCATCTCTGAACTCTCTACATATAGAGTTCTACTGAGGGTTTATGATCAAATAAACTTCCATGTTCGACCCACCCGTGAAAATCAAAATATCCTAACCAACTAGCAGAGCATGCATCAAGCAATCACTCTCGTAATCAGAAAATCAAAACAAAATAGAGTGAAATCGATATTTCACTAGCAAGACATCATAATCAAGCAGTAAAAGAAAAACATAGTTGGCCACGGAGGCCAAATCTTGGAATCTTCAAGATGGGGCGGCGAGGAGTGGTTGGGAACATGTGGAGTGTCTAGCTTCCATCACATGATTCCACCTGCTCTAGGAAACCTCCACTCCCTCGTTCTCATGATTCACATTAACCGTTATGAAACAACGAGTCATGCCGCGAGTGCCTGGCTCTTTAGCGGAGATTTCGTGGACAAACTGAATCAACCATAAATGTGTTTGTTCCACCAAAAATCCATGTTGTGCTTAACTTGCAAAACCGGAAACCGGGCTTCAGAAGGGGGCATGTGACATTAACACACAGCAGGACGGTTTAACACTGAAAAGGGCGAGACAAAGGTCGTGGAAGGGCTATTGATGACGTGGCGGGGAGCTGGGGCCCAAATTGATATTGCAAATCGCAAGTCGGGGAGTTTAGTTATGATAAATGGAGGGTAAATGTTAAAACCTGCGAAGTGCGAAGTGCGATGGCGTTAAGGTGACGTGGCGAGACAGAAGTGGGGCCCAACTTATATTGCAAATCGCAAGTCGGGGAGTTCAATTATGAGAAGCGGAGGGTAAATTTTAAAATTTGTGAAGTGCGAAGTGCGATGAGCGGAGGTGGCATGGCAGGAGGTGGGACTGCCCTTAAACCGCAAGTCGAGGAGTTTAGTTATGAGAAGCGAAGGGTAAATGTTAAAACCTGTGAAGTGCGAAGTGCGATGGCAGAAAGGCGACGTGGCAAGACAGAGGTGGGGCCCAACTTATATCGCAAATCGCAAGTCGGAGAGTTTAGTTATGAGAAGCGGAGGGTAAATGTTAAAACTTGCGAAATGCAAAGTGCGATGAGAGGAGGTGACGTGGCAGAAGGTAGGACCGCCCGCAAATCGCAGATCATGAGTTTTTGTTATAAGCAGTGAAGGGTAAATGGTATAACTTGCGATTTGCAAAGTGCGATGGGCGAAGGTGACATGGCAAGGAGGTGGGCCTGCTCGCAGATCGGGAGTTTTTGTTATAAGTACCCAAGGGTAAATGGTAAAACTTGTGATTTGTGAGGTGCGATGGGCGGAGGTGACGTAGCAAGAAGGTGGTCCCGCCCGCAGATCGCAGATCGTGAATTTTTGTTATAAGCAGCGAAGGGTAAATGGTATAACTTGCGGTTTGCGAAGTGCGATGGGGGGAGGTGACGTGGCAAGGAGGTGGGCCCGCCCGCAGATCGCAGACTCGAAGTTTTTGTTATAAGTAGCGAAGGGTAAATGATAAAACTTGCGATGTGCAAAGTGCAACAAGCGGAAAGGTTGGCGATGCGAAAAGGTAAATGGTAAGTGCCTGCTCCTCCTTTAACTGTGGGGTGTCTGCCCGACCCATGCTTGAAGTGCTTAGCGTTCACTTTCGTTGCTCCTACTCTTCATTCGCTTAACTCTAATGGTGCCTTATCCGTTCATAAGAACCACAAGCCAACATTGCCTTATAGGGGCCACTTCTCCACCTTGTGCGCGGTCACAGGCCAACATTGGCTCCATCTAGGAACGACGTGTTGTTCTAAGTGCGTTGAGAACCTGCAGACCTGAATGCCTGTGCTTTATTGGGCGCATGGAGTCGCAAATGCATACTGTAAATTTGAACTGAAACTACAACTAAGTTGTGCACTGCAAACTATCAAAACGAAAATCACTGACTCACCCTGAAAATCTCGAATGTTGAAATCTGACCCAAGCTGAAACTGAAATCTGAAACACACTTGAACTAAAAATTGCAAAGCAATCTGAAACTAAAACTAGAAAGATGCTCATAGTACTGAGCTTATTTGCACACACACCTACCTACCCTAATCTGTTGGAATTACTGCTATTCTAAATGATACAATAATGCCAGTGTAACCAGGCAAGCAACTACTCTAATAACTTAGTTCTTTCACTGTTTTTCACCAAACTCAGGAACAAACCTGTTAATGGTTTTTGATAGAAATTCCCAACCTGATCTTCATTGCAAGGAGCTTGGCAAACCTGAACCACAACAAAAGCGCTAAAAAGGTATGGTGGCTTTATGATGAAAAATTTTTCAATATAGATAGCCACTGTATCAAGATACACTTGACCAGTTTTTGAATATGCTGACCCAATCGATCCAACCTCACAACTTGGTACTACACGTGTTATCCAGGTCTTCAAACAACTCGGAACATGTTTGCATTTTATCTGATGAATTAAGGCATAAAGGTAAAGAATCAAACTGGATCAATTCTTCCTTTGTTTTAAACTTTGCCTCTCCGTTCAGCAAGTTCACTTCCACATCAACTGCAACATTTTGCATTTCTTCAAGGGTTGCAGTGTCCCTTTCTCTTACTTGGAATGCCATCCCTAGATTAAAGGCATTTGGGTAGTGCAAGATAGTTACTCCTGGGGGTGGCCTTATATCAACAGGCATTGAATGATACACTTTATTGAACCTCGCTGAAAAATAATGCACTGTCTCCCCTAGCTACCTTTTTAAATGTTCATACTCTTCTATGATAAGAAAGACATTTCCCATGATTACCCATCGACCTAGGAAAACTTGCATGAATTGATGAAAATTGCTCATGCTAGCAGTTGAAAGATTCTCAAACCAATTTTTAACTTTACCTTGCCATAGTAAGACAAACATCCTGATACATACATCATATTCTTCCTTTACTGATGACTGCAATACACTGACTAAAGGATCATAGTAAATATGCAACATAGGATCTTCTAAGATATTTGTAATAGGAACAAAAACCTCATTCCAACTGTTGCTTTTCTTGTGTGTTGAAACTGATTATCTTCAAACAACGAGGAAACCAATTTTTTTCCCTCATTATCCACGGTAGTCAAGTGATCTGAATGTTCTTTATCATTATCTTTGTCACACAGAAGCTTGCAAGGGAGCTGCAAACTCTCGTTAATTTCGGGTGAAGGAACATGATTGTAACAATCTGTTGTACTATTGAAAGAGAATTTGAAAGATAGTCTTCATCATGCAACTCTGATTGGTCTTTAATCTCTGAAGGAAACACTACTTGCTGAGGATGTTCTTGTGGATCTAGACAATTAAGCTTTGTTGCCTCTGTTTCCGGATCACCAAACTGTTGTTGAGTTTTAGCAATGTCCTCTGGGAAACACTCCAGCTCTTCCCCTTCTTCATGAAGGGTAAGCTCACCTCCCTCTTCTTCAGAATAGGCTAGGAACTGGTTTTCTACATGTGGTCCAAAAACCACCATGGGTCATTCTTCTTGGAGATTAAAGGGTGTGGGCCCTTTCTCTGTAATGGCTTCTTTGAACTGCTCTTTAGGAGGGTCAGGCAGTTTCAAGGGTATAGATGTGGACTTCATTTTTGAAAGGATTAGTGTCTTTCTTTGTGAAAGTGGATGCAATGGCCTTATGAGGGGTTGACTCTTCTAATGGCTTCTTCCCCTTACTAGCAGGACTAGGAGAGGTTTTTTCTCTTAATATTGATTCTTCATTTTGTTCTTGCCCTCAAGTTCTTTTTCTGAAGGACCTGAAGTCATACTTCTTGTGGAGTTGAGTTTGCGTAAAATCCACAAACTGTCTGCAATAACTGTCAATATCTTGATCCTCTGGAGGGACTTCCTTCTCTTGCTCCCCTTGCAGGATGAATTCACCCTCCTCATCATCAAAGTAAGCGAGGAATTGATTTTCTTGGTTGTCTGCGACTTCCTCGGCCTATCCCTCCACTTCTCCCTGCAAGTATAAAGGTGGTTGAATGTGGTCTTGTTGTTCCTTCCTATCTCGCTGCAACAACTGCAGAGAGGGCTTCCGATAATGAGGAGTAAACCCTCGGTTAGGACTCATTTGGTTGGGACGAGGAGGGGAATTTTTGGTCTCCAATTCAAGCTTAATCAGCGTATTGGAAAGGTTATTGATTAACTTATTCATTTCTTCAATTCTATACTCCTTTGATTCCCTCTCCTGATTGGAAGTAGAAGCCTCTTCCCTGTTCTTTCTTTTGTCTTCATGTTCTGACTTCCCCTTGAATTTACCAGTAGAAGCAAAGTTTGCTTCTACCTCCAATGCATCAGTCTGGATCTGATCCAAAGATGTGGATTTTCTCTCTTACGATGAACCCAAACTCCGGTTCAAAAGCTCCTGCAAAGACCACCTTAGCAGTTGCTTGGGGAGGCTTTATTTCAACGAGAAGATTATTATAGAGCTTATTAAACCTCTTTATGAATTTCGTTACATCTTCATTGTGTCTCTTCTCTAGAGCATTGAACTTGGTGAGAATGTATCGATGGTCCCTCTTTTCTCCCCATTTCAATGTGAAGAAATTCTACATTTCTTCCGAAGTGTGGACTGTGTTATCGGCTAGAGACTTGAACCACTTCCGAGCTTCCCCATCCAAGGATTGGACGAAAAGCCTTAACACCACATTTAAATGTTCTACATTCGCATTCTTAGCAAAAGCGCAGAAGTTTTCAATATGTCTCTGAGCGAGCATACTATCTTCCCCTGTAAAACGCAGCAACAGATCTAGATAATCTTGCAACATATCATTTAGAGGTTGAGGGAGGGCCAAGGGAGCATACTTGTTCAAAAGGAAACCCGACACAGTCATCTAATTTTAGAGGTGGGGGTAGACGTTGAATATGAATCTGGTGTGAGGCCTGGTGAAAGCCAGGATTACTTCTGATTAGGACTATTTTACAATGGAGTCGTCAAGGTGAGGAATACGCAACTCTCAACCCTTCCTGCTCACTTGTCTAAAGGGTGGAATTTATGTCATCTCCGAGGGAAAAGACTTCTTCATTCGTATCCCCAGCGACGACACCAAAAAGATGTTGTAGCTCCTAGAAACAACCTTGATTTGCAAAAGACCAGTGCCTAGGACATCTTGAAATCATAGGTTAGATGTAGATAATTATAAGGATGCCTCTGACAGAATATGGATAAAGAGAATAATGGTTGTGGTGGTTCAGAATGGTGAAGACTTTGTAGTCTGATTCATGTGAATTACCCTATACTGCGAGAGGGCTTAGGAGGTTGTATAGCTTGGTGGCTTTTCAAATGGGCCAAGTATAAAACAATGAGCAGAGGCTTTCAAAATATGCAAATGTGTTGAGAAGGAGGAGGAACCCGCGAGAGACAGGGTTAAAAGTCTTAAGAATTTGTCTCCTGTGAACTCAGAAGAAGCGGATGTAACTAGAATATGACCAACAACAGAGATTCGTGGAGCACGAATTAAGAGAGCACAGCAAATTTAACACGTGAACTTACACATACACGAATTCATGGATAAAAATGCATACCACTGACAGCTACATTACACGAATCATCAAAGCAATAGAACATTGAAAGATGATTATACATAAATATGAGATGACTGATAAACAAGAGAATACAAATAAATACTACTCATTGCTCCATCTGGAATCCAAATAAACAGCGTTTTATATCATATTATGTTCAAAATAGCGCTCCCAAATATGTCTCTCAGAAGCATAAAGAGCACAATCATACAGAGCTACAACAACATTTCTCCAAAATTCAAAATCTTTCTTTCATCTCTGAACTCTCTACATATAGAGTTCTACTAAGGGTTTACGATCGAATAAACTTCCATGATCGGCCCACATGTGAAAATCAAAATATCCTAACCAACTAGCAGAGCGTGCATCAAGCAATCACTCCCGTAATCAAAAAATCAAAACAGAATCAAGTGAAATTGAGATTTCACCAGCGAGACATCATAATCAAGCAGTAAAAGAAAAACATAGTTTGCCACGGAGGCCAAATCCTGGAATCTTCAAAATGGGGCGGCGAAGAGTGGTTGTGAACAGGTGGGGTGACTGGCTTCCATCACATGATTCCACCTATTGTGGGAAGCCTCCATTCACTCGTTCTCATGATTCACATTAACCGTTATGAAACGGCCATTCATGCCGCGCGTGCCTGGCTCTTTAGCAAAGATTTCCTGGACAAAATGAATCAACCATAGATGTGCTTGTTCCACCAAAAACCCATGCTGTGATTAACTTGCAAAACCAGAGACCGAGCTTCAAAAGGGGGCATGTGACATTAACACACAGCGAGACGGTTTAACACTGAAAAGAGCGGGACAAAGGTCATGGAAGGGCTATTGATGACGTGGCGAGGAGGTGGGGCCCAAACTAATATCGCAAATCGCAAGTTGGGGTGTTTAGTTATGAGAAGCAGAGAGTAAATGTTAAAACCTGCGAAGTGCGAAGTGTGATGGCGGAAAGGCGACGTGGCAAGACAGAGGTGGGACCCAACTTATATCGCAAATCGCAAGTCGGGGAGTTTAGTTATGAGAAGCAGTGGGTAAATGTTAAAACTTGCAAAGTGTGAAGTGCGATGAGCGGAGGTGACGTGGCAGGAGGTGGGACCACCCACAAATCGCAAGTCGGGGAATTTAGTTATGAGAAGCAAAGGGTAAATGTTAAAACTTGCGAAGTGCAAAGTGCGATGAGCAGAGGTGACGTGACAGGAGGTGTGACCGCCCGCATATCGCAAATCGGGAGTTTTTGTTATTAGCAGCGAAGGATAAACAGTATAACTTGCGATTTGCGAAGTGTGATGGGTGGAGGTGACGTGGCAAGGAGGTGGGTCTACCCGCAGATCGCAGATGAGGAGTTTTGGTTACAAGTAGCGAAGGGTAAATAGTATAACTTATGATTTGCTAAGTGCGATGGGCAGAGGTGATGTGGCAAGGAGGTGGGCCCACCCGCAGATCGCAAATCGAAAGTTTTTGTCATAAACTTCATTTGCTTAACTCTAATGTTGTCTTATCCATTCATAAGAACCACAAGCCAACATTGCCTTATAGGGGCCACTTCTCCACCTTTTGCACGGTCACAGGCCAACACCACTAATGGTAAGCATAACAATGGTTATTACGAGAATGTAGAAAATCCACAAAATTTTGATCTGCTAATACGAGAAATCTGAAATAAAATTTATTCTCACATAAACATAAAATTTCTCTACTAAATGCATCAAAATATGAACAAAAATAAAAGCAGTCACAATTCAAAAACACATAATTATCTAGGGAAGCCAATCAATCTGAAAGACACACTTGTCTTTCCTACTTGATCTAAAGCTTGAAACATATGCAAGATTGATCTCTACTGCCCTCTTCCAACATGTGCACAAATTTCTCTTGCACACTCTTCCTCTTACAAGTTCCACACACAAATCGTGTTTCCTATTGCTTAGTCTCACCAAACAATGATTAAACTTGTGCCTTCATTCCTCTTTTTAAAGGCAATTCAAATGGTTAAAATTAGTAATTTTTCTAATTAAAAATTGATTTTGTGATTGATTGCATTAGCGTGAGTTAATTGTTCATGAAACTCATCCTATCTCGAGTCAACCACTTGTGTTTTTCCTCAATCAACTCACACTAGAAAATCAAGAACTCGACTTTAAATTTCAAAACATAAATTAACTGCGTCCTAATTTGTCCTAATTTTTAGGGACCAATTCCTAAATTATAGGAACTGGAGTCATGCACAAGATGGAACTTGTTTTGACTCCTATGATTAAGGCACAAATCAAAGAACTCTTTTCTCGCTAATATTTTCAACACTCCCTCTTAACGTGGAAGGTGTTCTTGGAAGAACCTCGACCACCTGGATTTGTCTTCAACATTACCATGTTCTTCGTTGCTACAGCTGCGCCCTCTAAGCTAAAAGACTTATATGCTTTCTTCTATGGAACCTGACCTGAAGACTTGTTCTTTCCCACCATGCTTTGTGAGTCCACAATCTGCCACTATCAATGATCACAACTCCTTTTGTGTCACCAAACTTTGGCTCACTGATTTGCCCACTAGCAAGCCTCTAGCTCCACTAAGAAGTGGACTCATTAGGTCTTTTGGATCTTCCCTCTTATCAATGGTTTGGCCATCTGCAACCCAGTGAACTAGGGTTCCATGATTCTGCCTCTTCACAGCTCATTAGTCCTTCAATGATCACTTGTACATGAGGACTTCAAGGACTACCCACTTGTAAAAAATTTGGTTGCTCCAAAATGTTGCTCCCAGGGCACACAAATTTGCTATATTTGTGTTGGTCAATTCTATTCACTGCTCTTATACCATGTAGAAAATCTATGAAATTTTGGTTTGCTAATATAAACAAACAATCTAAAAGCTACTTTCTTTTCATATAGACACAATTTCTCTACTAAACTTTGCAACAGAATAGGAACATAAATAAAAGCACAGCCATACCATACAATTCAAAAACACGAAATTGTCTAGGGAACCCAACTGGGAAAACCCTTTGCTTGTTTGAGATTTTATCAATAGAGAAACTAAGCAATTGATCTCTTACAAAATATAAATGTTTCAATCTGAAAGACACTTTTCTTTCCTGCTTGATCTAAGCTTGAAACCTTTGCAAGACTGTTGATTTCTGTTGCCCTCTACCAACCTAGGCACAAGATTCTATTGCACACTCTTCCTCTCACAAGCTTCACACACATACTTGTGCTTCTTATTGCTTGGTCTCGCCAGCTCGTGCTCACCAAAACAATGATTAAACTTGTGCCCTCATTCCTCCTTTTAAAGGCAATTCGAATGGTTAAAACTAATGAGTTTTCTAATTAAGGAATCATTTTGTGATTGATTGAATTAGCATGAATTAACTGCTCATGCAATTCGCCTATTTCAAGTCAACCACTTAATCAACTCACACTAGAAAATCAAAAACTCGACTTTCAATTTCAGCACAGCAGTTAAGTGCATCTTAACTCGTCCTAATTTTTAGAAATTGATTCCTAAATTATAGGAACTCGAATCATGCGTCTATGATTATATCACAAATCAAAAAAACCCATTTCTCACTAATATTTTCAATAGAGAATTTAGAGAGAAGTCACTAGCTTCAAATCAAAATTCAAAAAAATAGAGAATTTACAGAGAAATCACTAGCTTCAAATCAAAATTCAAAGAAAAATCACTAGATTCAAATCAATAGAATATTTATCATGTGTTACGGAGAGAAGAATTCAAAAAGAATTTGGCAGCTTTGAATCAATAAAATATTATCATGTGTTTGTGTTAAGTCATTAATGGGGTTTCAAATCAATAGAATATTATCATGTGTTAAACAGTACGAAAGCCACTAACTTCGAATCAATAGAATATTATCGTGTGCAAGGAGTAGAGCAACTCAATAGCTTTGAATCAATAAAATTATAGAATATTTATCAATGTGTTACGGAGAGAAGAATTCAAAAAGAATTTGGCAGCTTTGAATCAATAAAATATTATCATGTGTTTGTGTTAAGTCATTAATGGGGTTTCAAATCAATAGAATATTATCATGTGTTAAACAGTACGAAAGCCACTAACTTCGAATCAATAGAATATTATCGTGTGCAAGGAGTAGAGCAACTCAATAGCTTTGAATCAATAAAATATTATAGATGTTAAGGAATGGTGAAGTCAATGGTTTCGAATCAATAAAATATTGAAGTGCTCCAAGTAGTAGAATTCCAATCAATAGAATATTATATGTGTTAAGGAGTATTAAGTAAATAGTTTTGAATCAATAAAATATAGTAGGGAATTTAGGAGCTTTAAATAAATATTTGTTGAAATCATGGAAATTTTAGTTAAATTTTGATAAAATTTGGTAGAGATTTTTGTAAATCAAGGTTACAACTGTCAAATTATGAGATTTTGGGTGTCTCAAGATTTTTTATGAGAATTTGGGTGTCTCAAGATTTTTGATGGTGCTGAATCCATTTTCACCATCAAAAACATGATTCAAACACTACTAATGCAAGATTTTTTGAATTTTTTTTTACCAAATTCCAGCCACATTTAACCAGCCCCATTTGACCATCCAGACAAATCTTCCCCTTCACTAGACACTGCCTAAATATTGGAGTGGTAATTAGTAAAATATTGAAGGAAAGTCTAGCTTTGACTAGTCAATTAGAGCTTGAAGTAAGAAAGTCAATAGTATTGACTAGAAGATTATAGAATAGTATTGACTAGAGAGTCATGTAGAATAGTTGCTCTCTTCTCTATCTAAGTTCATAGAATAGTTGCTATCTTCTCTATCCAAGTTCAATTCCTTGCCCATAACATAATTGAAAATAATGGAAAATATTCATTGAACTATATTGTTATATTGACCTCATTCCCATTCAGATCAATAGAACTCATCCCCACAGATCAAGAGAGAGGGGATGATTTCCCCTTTTTTTAAATGCCCAACAAAATAGAACATGATAAATGTGTCGAGGAGCGAAAGTGGCATTTAAGGTTTCATAATTCCGGCTGTACCTTCACACATGCAGTTTAATATAAAAGTGGGTATATCAAGTGGTTGCTGACGAAGATAGAACAATGGTGTCTGATGGCGAGGTCTCCAATTTGCTTGACGGCGTATCCCATTTGTTTGACGGACGGGTATCAAGGTTTCTCTACTGGTTTCTTGTGAGTGGAGGTGCTATCAACTGGGTTGTGTCTTTCTAGGTAATGAGACTTGTATCCTGTATTGTGGCATCGCCTCTACATCGAAATTGGTTCCCAGTGCCTGATGTTGTCCTGGGTAAGAGAATTGCTATCGTGTAGGGTGTGTTTTGGCTTCGTGATTCTGACAACTCTATTCCTGTAAAGATTCTAAGTCTTCTCCTCGTTGTATGGCATATTCAAAGGTGAGTTCTTTGCATTACTATGGAATCACTGTCTCTAAAGGTTTTTCTGTTTTCCATGAAATTTCGTTTGAAGGGAAGTTAGATAAGCAATTTGGTATCTGTTATTTATGTTTGTCCTTAGTGTAGCCTGTGAGAATTGAACAGGGGATATGGTATTCTGCTATGCCAAAACCATCACAGCATGGAAAACCAATCACATTCTGGACGATGCCCATTTTGTGAAACCACTGATATTCAATAGGCTCTGCAAGAAGAGGATACTCTTATTGCAGACAAGGGAACTTCAATTCTCTCGGTGACAGGTAAATTGCACTCCCAGGAGGAAATCAGAAAGGAGTATGCCTTCATCATAGAATCCTGTATCTATCAAGAAAGACAACTTGACTATCGACAGGCTGAGTGCATCTCCCTTAATCAAATGGTCTCAAATTTGGTAAGGATTATGATGACTTTGTTCAGCAGCGACATGGAGATGTGTAAATGGCAGGTGTGGAACAGGACGTCTAAATTACACCATCTGAACATGAGAAAGCCAACAACTTTCACCCCCTTACTTAACATAAGCTTTTAAATGTTCTGCAATTTTTTTTTGCTTAATATCAGATTTTAAATGTTTTTCGAATTTTGTGTAATGTTAACTGCCTTTACTAGCAGTATTTTTTTAATATCCTCTAAATGATTATCAATTTTCCAATGCAGAATATATTTGTTTCTTTTGAGTTTTCTCCTCCGGATCCATCTCTGTATGAGCGTCATAATGAAACTCGAGGGTAAAGTGTTTTCTGTTGATTATATCTTTATCTTTGTCAAGATTGCTGTTTGGCATATGTTGAGACTGTGAACTAAAGTGTGTTATATTGGTTAATTTATAGTATAGTCAAAATCGCTGTAGGAACATAATCTTGAAACTCAGGAATATGTTGTATGCTTACCAGGGAATAGGGTTGGTCATATATCAAATGATCAAAATTGAATTGAATCATTTTGTCTAGAATTGAAATTCGTAATTGGGATTAGATGGTCTTACAAAACTCTCCAAGGGGATGAAGACGCAAACTAAGCCAATCTAAGCCGTATAGTAGTCAGTTAAATTGCGAACAAACAATGATAAAAATGGAATGGATCTAATGTAATATCTACCAAGTTAAAGGTTATGTTATTAATTTTTAACATTGATAAAAAGAAAAGGGTTAAAAGCTAAAAGATAAGGCTCGAGGATTTGAAGAGAATGAACCCCTTCCGATCTCCAAAGTTTCAAACTTTGGAAACTACAGTGCAACATTTCAAACCCTGAGCAACTACCTCCACCAACAAGAACAATCGATAGGAATTTGTACAGAATATGTGCGACAACAGTATAATAGAGAAATATTATGTTATATCCATGTATAAGGTTATTAGCCTCTCTAAACTGTTGTCCCAACCCAACCTATTTACACATTTCATTGCTTATTCTCCTCTAGGTCAGTGTACCCTGCGAGATGAAACACAGGACCAGTGTAAGATCCAGGAGCCGTTCATACCTCCACACCCAGATCTTGCTCACAGGAATAATATGCCTAGAAGCAATCGAAAACTCAGAGAGGAGGATAACTGTTTTATTAGCATTTGAAAGAGTTCCACACAAGGAGGATAACTGTTTCATTAGCATTTGAAAGAGTTCCACACAACAATACAGTAACTACTGGATATTGCGATTACCTTAATGAACAGTAAATATCAATTATAGTAGAAACCTTACTGAAAAGCATTTATAGCCTTTTCCAACTCCAAACAGAAACTAAACTAAACCACCAAGCTGAACGATCTGGCCTTTGTCTAAATAATATGGCAAGTCAAGTCTACGAAAAGCTCACCTCTGGGTCTGGCTGAAGCAGCAAGCCCTAGCCCTGATCCATAAATCAACTCAAATAGAGAAGACAAAATAAAAAGATAAAACATGTTACCTGACAGCAAACATGTACCATGCGAACAGATCTGAAGTGTAACAGCAACAACATTCGAAGCCTAGAGACAACAGGGATGTGCAGTGAAGGCAACAGGCCTGAGTGGAGTTGAAAACATTATTACAGAGCATAGATCACAGCAGATCAGATAAGACAATGAGAAGACAATGAGATATTGTGTGACTTTCTTACCCTCCTGGAACTGCTGCCGTAAAATTACATGGCATCCCTGTAAAAGTACAGAACGGGACGAATTCTCCATACCATTCTTGATAGTCTGTCTACTGCGTTGCATTGGGAAGGGATGTGTGGTGAAGTCAATAGGAATGGGAGGAGTAGGGAAGACTGATTAGGAAAAACAGCCATAGTCTTTCCCTATCCTCCCACTCCTTGAGACTTCCATCCATGACAGATCCCTTCACACGACAAATTAAACATTCGACTGCCTTATTCCCGTTCGATCTCGGCCACGCGTATATAAGTACAGACTAGGTCGGCGCCCATCGAACCCTAACCCTAAATTTCCCAATGATACCACTTTTCCCCTTTCTCTCGAAGGGCATGGTTAAAGGGAGTTAGGGAGTAGCGGAGTTGTGTAATGATGTTGCAAATCTCTTTTTTACCGTCGGGATGCAAATCTCTTTTTCACCGTCGGGAGGTAAAGAGATTTTTTTTATAGCTATACTCTATTTGTTAGTTTATTTTGATTTTCTGGTTTAAATTATTAAAATTTGGTGGAGAAGAGTTGGAATTATATGACTTGTGAACTTAATTTTTTTTTTTTTTTTCAAGGATAATTTGGGTTTTTTTTAGTTTTTTTTTAGTATTGAATTTTTAGATGTAATTAAAATCTGATTTTAAATAACAAAAACAAAATTATAAAAAAAAACAAAACAAATTTAATTTATATATGTATTATTTACAAAACTCTATTTTTATATATTCTAATTTTTATGATACTTGATAAATCAAGAAATTAAAAAAATATTTTACTGTGTATAATGTGAATCACAGTTAATAGTTTTATCTATATTTTTATTAATTGGATTTGGGTCTATTCCATATAAATAAATATTATATATTAAATTAATGATTGGCTTTGTTTTTTTTAACATCACACTTTTTATCTAATAAACAAAATAAAATTATAAATTCTGCATGATATTTAATATTTATTTATTTATTTCAGACAAAATAACAAAACCAGAACCTCACATAACCCTAATCCCAAATTTGCATTCATGGTAAATGGCATCTTCGTTGCATAGACATAAACTAGTCTTCCTCGTTAAGGAATCCTATCATGACACCATATGCTTCGGACTCATAATCTAGTCTTCCTCGTTAAGGAATCCTATCATGACACCATATGCTTCGGACTCATAATCTAGTCTTCATCTTCGTTGCATAGACATAAACTAGTCTTCCTCGTTAAGGAATCCTATCATGACACCATATGCTTCGGACTCATAATCTAGTCTTCCTCGTTAAGTAACCTATCATGACACCATATGCTTCATAGTCCTCGTTTTGCGTTTGCCTTCCGCGAAGTTACAATAAAATGACTTGGAAATTGCACCTTAACGTTGCACTAAAGATTTTGGGTGAAAGTATTATAATATATATTGGAAAATGCTTTTTAATTTAGGTTTGTTTTTAAAAATATTTTTATATAGATATTTATTTATTGAAAAAAATTGAATTTGTTTTGGTGTTAATAATTTAATAGAAAAGTCCATGGGGCATAGAATAGACAATGATGAGGTGTACTGTTAAGTCACTCTGTGATGTGAAGGTCACCAATTCGAAATTATCTGGGCAAAAATCCATTCATGTTAAGGATTAGTGTGGCCCAGGCAAGGTATGATCCCCAGATGATTTTGACGGCTTAGATGCCCCTGGGTCGCGGTTTCTCAAGCCAAAAGTTAAGCCTGTAATTATCTCTGAAAGACATAGACAACTTGATAAACAAACAAAAAACAATTTAATGGAGAATGCAGGGAGGCAAGAGCGAGGAGGGGTTATTTTTCGCCATGACGAAGAAATAGAGACACTATATGCTTGGGGTCTAAGGAGTTCAACTAATAACCATGTTGAATTCTTAGCTTTGTGGCAGCGTCTTGAATTGACATTATCAAAAAAAAAAATCAACAAATAATGGTGTTTGGAGACTCAATGTTAGTTATTCAACCGGCGTGCAAGATCAAAGAGAACTCAGTGCAATCTCAATCCTTCATTTTGCATAGAATAAGTTTGCAACTAGAAAGTTCGAGGTTGTTGAATTCTTCCACATCAAGAGACATCATAATTCATTCGCAGATTCATTAGCTAATAAAGGTGTATCTCTAGAACAAGGAATGATGGCTCGGGATGACAGAAGTCTAGCTCTCAAATCTTTACCATGAAAATGCCAAAATCAAATCAGGTCTTAAGGGTATTGCAAGTTCTAATTTGCATTAAAGAAAGAATAAATATGTTGGATATCTCACGTCCTGTTTTCAGACTCCAACATGGTTTGTTGTCTGTGTATTTTATGTCCCTTCTATTTCGACAGCTCCTCCTCATTGTCGAATTTTGGGATCATGTGTACACCTGGACAACCCATGAGAATTTGAAACCAAAAACCAATTTTAATAACAAAATTAAGATTTCACCAAAAAAAATCACTAAATTCGAACAAAGAAAAGTCCAAAACATATAATGTTTAGAGAACGTTGTTTTTATAGGTGCAGTTTAACTTATGACGAAATAACATTTTTCACCAAAATCTGATGATCCAATTTCAAGCAAGATTGTGACTTTTTTTGTTTAAAATTTTTTTGAATGCATAAATAGTTTCAGCACCCTGAAAAATCCATGGGACATAAATGGTTTTTGGAGACTCAATGTTAGTTATTCAACAATTTGCAAGATCAAAGGGAACTCAGTGCAATCACAATCCTCCATTCTGCATAGAACAAATTTGCAACTAGAAAAGTTCAAGGTTGTTGAATTCTTCCATATCAAGAGACATCATAATTCAATGGCAGATTCATTAGCTAATAAAGGTGTCTCTCTAGAACAAGGAATGATCCCTCATGATGACAAAAGTTTAGCTCTCAAATATTTACCATGAAAATGAAAAAATCAAGTCAGACCTTAAGGGTATTGCAAGTTCTAATTTGCATTAAAGAAAGAATAAATAGGTTGGATGTCAGACATCTTGTTGTCAGACTCCAACATGGTTTGTTGTTTATGTATTTTTCTATCCCTTCGGTTTCAACGACTCCTCTTCACTTTCGAATTTTGGGATCGTGTGTACACTTGGACAACCCATGAGAATTCAGTCATGGCAAGAGACATGTGGAAGTTGGTTCATCTCGTTAATAAATTTGGATGGACGCAACAAGTTAGTATTTCAATAAACAAGATGCAGCAAACATGGTCGCAGATATTCGCTTTAATGGGGTGGGATGGAAGTTGCAAAGGAATTGTCCCTTTGATTGAATGCATGAGCTGGAGAAAGTGTGAGGAGGATTGTCGTAATAAAGATGGTGAGCGAAGCAGGGATTCGATAGAGACCAACTTGCATGGTCATAAAGAGAGCTCTTGCTTCTCTGTTTTCCCAGCAATTAGAGTTTGTTTTTTTAACAATCCTGTAAAGAGGGTGGATTACGGTGTGGATATCAAAATGGAACGTTTGTCAAAAAAATATGAAGTCAATCGTCAATTGGATTACTTGATGGCATCTACTGATGGCAAGAAAATACAACTCATATTCCTATTCTATACTTAGATCTCCATACGGTCTCAACATAACCCATAACTAATTCAATACAAAATTCACAAAGAATTTAACTCCAAACCAATTATTCTTGGCTCCACCATTTAACACATGTAGTAAATTTAATTTCATTAAATTTTCAAAAAGATTTTTTAGCCCAATTCACACACATGGGCACTTAATTCTATCAATTCTATATTTCAAAATTCTTCAATGATCATGCACATAGACACTTCATACATAGAAGATATAAAACTTCATTTCATTAACAAAACATGTACATACAAAAATACTCAAAAACATGTGTTTCTCTCTATGAGTCTCATTTCACATTTCTTTGGTCATTCTCTCCTTTCCTCACACTTGCTTTCTTTGTTTATTTCTCAGGCTTACAATAGATAGAATTTAGAAACATCACATAATTTTATACATCCTAAAATCACTCCATAAGTCACCCAAAAATCTCTCCATAAATCATATTTTCCTAAATCCTAAATTCACTCCATTAATCGCTCATAAATCATTCAATCTATTCGATAATTTGTCATGCTTTATAAGGAATATTTGATTTTTCCTTATGGATAAAATCTTTCCTATCCATAGATTTTATAAAACTATGACCCATCTAGTTCTAAAAATGATAAAATGTATCAACTCAAAAAATACCACCATTTATTTACATAGAAGAATATAAATTCTTCTAAAAAATAAAGACCCCATTTTTGAAGCTTTTTTCACAATGAAGACTTAATGGCTTGGAAGCTCTAATGCTCCTGCATCATACTCCTAAAGTAGGAAAATGTTCATAGACCCCTCTATGAGGTTTGTCACTTTTCTGTAGTAGTGCAACAATTCCTCGAGGATCCCAAACTTTAAATTGTAACTAATCATTCTCAAGGAAAAAGAAAAAAAATTATTTACTCATTCTTCCTTGGTCCCAGACTTTATTATGTTGTTGTCCATTTAATTTGCTAACATAATTTCTCTAAGCTGACTGCATTCTATGGTTGAATGTTGTCTTCTCCTTGTCGTACATTCTCTTGGAATGTTGCTTCATAAATTTCCACAAATCATCAATCTCTTTGTCGAATTTGATTCTCGACTTAAGCTTGTTGCCAACTTCTGCTTGTTGCAACTTCTTTTCAGGCATATTACTATTGTATTAAATGCTAATATTTTTCTCCAAACTAGCTGACTCTGCATCCTCTATGCAACCTTCATCTCTTGCCAACCAGCTTTCCAAAAATGCCATCTCTTCCTCAAAATATTTGAAAATTTGCTTTGAGTGTTGTACGCGATGTTGGATTTCATCTTCAGGAAATAACATAGATTCTATCTCCCTTATCACAACTTCATGTTCATCATTTCTCTTTGTACCTCCTTTCACAAATGTTGCATTTAAGTGTTTCTCTTCATCCTGACTTAGAACATAGTAAGAGTTTTGTCCTCCTTCACCTTCATCACTTGTAACAGAATTTTCATTATGCTCTTCCTCTAATTTTGTGATAGTTGTAGGTAATTGTCCGCCATCTTCCATACCTGCAGCCATGGAAAATTCATTAGTTTTAAAAATATGAGAATCTTAGATCTTGTCCACTGCTTCATCAACATTCTCTCCAAGCAATGGCCCTTTCTCTGGTTCACAATAGTGTACCTTTTCTGCCTCGTACTCAACTGATTTGAGTTCCCCATCTCTTAACCAAGTTCTTATCATGTGTATCATCTTCTGCTGTGGCTTTCTTGCAAACAATTCCTTAATTGACCATTTAACTTTATTCTTAAAAATCTATCTGCATTTCTGATCTTTAGCTTCTTATTTTAGTAGATCCATAGGTACATTCAACCATACTTTAATCTCAGTGAGTGCCCTCTCGAACTCGTCATCACTCATGTTATTCTTTATGTCATTTTCCTTGACACCTTCTTTCCTTCTCTTGTGGATTTTACCGGAACCTTTTTAATGACTCTATGTGGTCATCCTTCTCTCTATATTTGCGAGCTTCTCCATGCCCAATATGAACTGCAACCAAGCCTCTCCTCTGGAGCAAGTCTCCTCTTCTTACTACTCAATACCTCATCAAGCTTTCTTCACTAGCTTGACCTTTTGGTATTTTCTTTGGTTCTCTCCTTAGAACCTTCTCAAGCACTCCTCTGCTCCTTTGGATATTACACTTACTCGGTTTACTTATTTTGAGAACTTCTACTTGTTCCATGTTTCCTATCTACTACAAGGTTCTTCTGCCACCATTCTTTCTTAACTTGTTCTCTCAGTCATAGCTTCCAAGCTATGATCTAGTATCACTCTCCTTCTGCTGCTATTTTCAAATATCAATTCCTGAATTCATAAATATAAAGACCAATTTACCTATTGCATTGTTGCAATTCTTCAATCTCCCTCTGTTGCGCAACTCTAATGTTTGTAAAATAAACTGTCATTTCTTCCAATCTCAAATAGCATAATCAACTTTGACTCTCTTCTTTGAAGAGCTAATCACTTTGATACCACTTGATGGAAAGAGAATTAAATTATCCTACTAGAACTCATCTTCTTGGTCTATACTTGGATCTCCATACGATCTCAACAGAACCCAGAACTAAATTCAATACAAAATTCACAAAGAATTTAATTGTGAATCTCTCATAGCAGTTTGACCAATGATTCTTGGCCTCCACCATTTAACACATGCAATAAAATTAATTTCACTAAATCTTCAATAACATTTATTGGCCCAATTCACACACATAGGCACTTAATTATACCAATTCCATATTTTAAGAATTCTTCAAGGATCATGCACATAGACACTTAATACATAGAAGATTTGAAAATTCATTTCATTAACAAAACATGTACATACAAAAATACTCAAAAAGAATTTTTTCTCTCTATGAGCCTGCTTTCACATTCATTTGGTCATTCTCTCCTTTCCTCACACTTACACTTTTTTTTTTTTTTCTTATAGGCTAACAATAGATAGAATTTAGAAATGTCACAGATTTTTCTAGATCCTAAAAACACTTCATAAATCGCCCATAAATCATTCCATAAACAAGATTTTCCTAATCCTAAAATCATTTCATTAATCACTCATAAATCATTCAATATATCCCTAGAATCCCCCCTTTATAAGAAATATTTTATTTTTCCTTGTGGATAAAATCTTTCCTATCCATAGCTTTTCTAAAACTATGACTCATCTAGTTCTAAAAATCATAAAATATCTTAGAAAATACCATTTATTTACATAGAAGAATATATTCTTCTAAATAATAAAGACCCCTTTGTGAAGTTTTTTCACGTTGAAGACTTAATGGCTTGGAAGCTCTAATGCTCTTGCATCATCTATGGAGTGTATAATGACCATGTTAACCAATCAAGGGGAAATGGGGAAGGCTTAAACCCAAGCTCAAATTGTTCTCTTAAATAAAAAATTGGTTTTCTACAGACCAAGTTAGACAGGTTGCAAGTAGCATATGATATTTTAAACCTCATGCTTGAGAGGTTGGTTCCTTCGAGTGATGCAACAATAAGCGGGGTGAACAAGGAAATGTTTGCAAAACGTCTTGTGCAATTGTACGCAGAACCATAACGGAATGTGATGGCAACCAAGGAGGCATCATTGGAGTTGGTTATTGCTTCCAATCAGCCAATGCTAGAAATGATGGAACAGAAGTTAATCTTGTTCCAAGGGAGAATAATGAAGGGTAGTTTCTTTTTTAAATTTAAATAAATGTTATGCAAATATGTACTTACTTAGGAGTTTTTTTAGGACTATATAAAAAATTCCATATTAGAACAGTAGTTTGTAGACAAAGTGCTAAAAGCTTGAATATTTTTTGGTCATTTTTGAACATAGTGGAAGAAGATCTTGTATCAGATGTAAAATGTTTTGGCCTTCAAAACATATTGAATCAACTGGAAAATACCTACTCATTTCATTTCAAAAAATAATAATTTAATGGACAATATTTTTCTTTGCAACTTCTATTTCTAGGGTTTTTGCCTCAATCGTCAATGCCTTTCCCTCCATTAATGGAACCCCCATGGGGGGGTGGAGGAGGCCCCTCTTATAGAAACATTGTTGCTTCCAAAGACAATCAGACTACGCCATGCAAATTCAAACAATTCCTCGGCTCACAAACCACAGCCAAAAGTGAACCCAATTAATCTGACTAGAGATGAAGTTGTGTTTGCTACCCGTGCTACTCAAGAAACGAACAATCTAAATGTTAATGGTTATTTCCTTCCATAGATAATCAAAGCTCCCCTCCTGCAAATCCCATCAGAAAAATAGGGGAAAAATTGAATATATGAGAGAGCACACAATAATATGCAAATTTGTAGGTCTCTAACCCTCGTAAAAAATATGTTTAATTGCACTACTAAAATTCGCATATAAACGACTATTTTTCGATCGGTGACCAATAGTAGCTAATTTACAGTATCTTATAACGCGACCAACTTTTGGTCGTTTTTAGCTTAGTCATTAATTGGTTATCTCAATTTTGTTATCTAGTTGTATATTTAGTCATTGATTTGGTCATTGATTTAGTCATTGATTTTGTCACTAATTTAATCATTCATTTGGTCTTTCATTTTGTCACTGATTTAGTCATTCATTTGGTCACTGATTTAATCATTCATTTAGTCATTGATTTGGTCATTAAATGTCACAATTAATGACCAAATACACAACAAAATATATTACTATATGATCACACAAGAAAACCAATTAATGACCAAAGAACTATGACCAACATGTTGGTCGTGTTATAAGATACTGTAAATTAGCTACTAATAGTCATATATATGCAAATTTTAGTCATTATTTGAAACCAATTAATGACCGAAGAAATGTGACTAAATTTTAGTCGTGTTATAAGATACTGTAAATTAGCTACTAATAGTCGTATATATGCAAAATTTAGTCATCATTTGTAGTCACAAATTTATCATTTGCAATAGCCATTTATTCATTATATAAACGACTAATTTAGTAGTTTATATGCATTTCATTAATAATCATTCTAAATAACTAATTTAGTCGCATATTCATTTTATTTGTGTTCATTATTAATCGACATAAATTAATTTTTATGATTTAAAAAATGTCATACAATGTGCATGTTCATTTAATATGAAAACACAAAGTCGCATATTTTAATTACAATACTAAACAACATCAAGTGCAACTATAAATAATTTCAACCACATGAATTATATTATATGAAATGTTAAAATATTACAATATGAGTTTCCAACTTTATATTAGTTGGACTACAATTTACACATGAAATAATGTTTCATCACTTCAAAACATTATCGTTGTGTTGTCAAGGCATTACAGGTGAATTCACCAACTCTGAAGACTTGATCATCAGTCTTTATATGTGTGTCTTATGCGAGATATTGGTTCTAAGGGTATCACCAAACCAGTTCTCCTCTCTCTTTTTGCATTTGTCGCTCCAATGTTATTGCTCTTCTCTTTTTTCAATTCATGCTTCTTACCATCAATACTGATTTCATTTTCTGAAAACAAAAGAAAATACAATGCACTATAAGAAATGAAAAACAATGAACACTAGAATATAACATAAATTAGACTATAAATAGTTTATACAACATATACCTTAACATCAACAATGTCAAAGCAATTTTCCTTCAACATAAATTTCTGCAAAATAAATGTCATGTTATTATTTCCCATTTCTCAACATGCTACATACGATAAATTGAAAATCACATAAAACCAAGAGCAAACCCTTTTCTAACCAAAATAAACAAACAAACAATGCTTCTAATAAAACTTCATTATAATATTAGCAAATGAAAAGAGAGCTAGTGGACCATTTGTGTTGTTTGACTTTGCCTATTTTTGTTATAAAGTGCTCAAGCTTCAGAAACCAACAAATGTGAGCACGAGCTAAAAACTAACCAACCATTCACTAGTCAACATGAGAGATCACAAATAAACCACAAAATTGATCAGGCATTAAAATTGTGAGTAGACTACCTTGAAATTTTCTTCTTGAGAAATACCTCAAAATCCCCTCGTTTCTAATAAGCTTCCTGGCTATGTACCTCCATCATTGATTTCCCTTGTTATATCTTGAATAAAGAATATCCCTTCTACAACCAATTTTGCTAGAATCCTACCAAGTAACTCAAAAGCCTTGTGTGCATCAATAGTAGTGTCCTCCAATGAAAATAGTACAATCTCCAACCTAGAAACATCAAAATTATATATAGTTATAATGTTGAAGAGTGTAACTAGGTAGGTCTTCCTTGTAATGACTATGTAACTAGCATTTGCACTGAGAGGTGCAAAGTAACGCCGGGGAGTGGGGAAAACAATAATTAAGTGAAATATATGGAAATTTTAGTTCCTATATATCTTTCAAAGAATGTAATAGGAGATTAAAATTTAAAAGAAAGTTACACTAACATAAAGAAACACTAATATAATTGTCCCAGAATAATGGCATAGTAATGATGGTATCGAAGATCCTTCAATAGTCGCTCCAAGGAGATTGCTCTAGCTCTTCAAATGATTCAAATAATTGTCGAAACTAAATATTCAAACCTGCTCTAAATCCATCATCAAAAGGTTTTCAATGTGCTAGAAAGGGGTATTTAAAGGTTTTTTAAAAAAAAACTTTCAATTGCTACTACAATACTGTTTTAAAGCTGGTCCAAAATTGCCTTCTAACAACTTTAAAAGATGTCATACAAACACCTTCAATAAACTGCTATACAAAAACACTCTATGAAGTAATCCATATAGAGAACACACCAATAGCCCAAAAGAGGGAAATGAAAAGTTTATCTGCAGTTACATTTTACTCTAAAAAATATTCATATCAAAATCTGTTAACGTCAAACCAAAATTTTGTAATTTTCAAGATCCTAAGTTCAGCACCAACTACCCAACAGCCTAGCAAACTTGACAAGAAGACCCTGACTGTTCTTGTACGCTATAAGACAAGATGGTCAAAAATGTCATGAGTTATAGCAAGCACCTACAATTGTTTCAGCATGTCTTATCTTTTTAACTGATCCATCATCTTGAATTTGTCTAGCATTCTCTCAATCATCAAAATCAACATTGTCAAGCTTTAAAAATATAGCATTCACTCCAATCTAGAAACAAAAATATGCATTCACAACTCAACTTACCCAATATTCTGTGGGCCTCATTCTTAAGTTGTAAGTTGATGCCATACTCATGCAGTAAGCTCCCGCGTCATGGACCACCATTCCTGCCCACTAAAAGAGGATGGCCACTCAAAGTTAAGCCACAAGTGTATGCCTTCAAAGAAGCATCACAAAATAATTCTAGAAACAATTAAATATCATATTGGAAAATCAATTCCTTCTCATCATGCAAATATATTAGGTGTGATAATTATTGTCCTGTAACTAACCACCATTTATGGAGTTGGAAGTTACCTGTCCTTTCCTAAAAAGTCTGCAGACTCGCAGACAGGCCCAACAACATCAAAAGTTTGAATTTTTGCCTTTGGGGCAGGTGGAGAAATTAGCTCAATGTGCTGTGTATCAAGAAGAATATCAATTAGAAACATCTCAAAATCTCAAAATCATTTTATGATTCATATAACAACTTTCAGACTGTGTGTCTGTCATGAGAAAGAATGGTCTATTTTGTATCTGGGAATCTCAATACCAGTAATATTTCATGTCAACAAGGAGACTACAAAAGTAGGACAAATTATCCCTTCTATATTCATTTGGAAATGATCATCCCTTCAATCATGCATCATCAAAAAAAGTTGGGTTTGCCCCAAGTCAAATTTATGTACTAACTTGGTAAGCTCCATAAAGGCTAGGCCTAATAAGCTCTGCCACGCTGCCATCAATTACAATGAAGTTCTTGTTACCATTTGTCTTGACTCCAACAACTCGACTCACAAGAACACCAGAGTTTGCAACAAGAGATCTCCCAGGCTCAACAATGAGTGTAAGATTTCTAGATAATACCAGCTCTCTTACCTGAAGAAACAGCCAATGGTGCAAATATACATCTTTAAAGTGTCTATATATATTCTCAAAATAGTTGTAACAAGGCCAGCACAGTAACTTGGGCAGCAAAAGAGTGTAAGTTTGAATAAAAAGTAACTTAGTTTAAGCCAATGCTTAAAAGCTTTAAGGACTTACAGAATTTATAAGATCCTTAGGGGTAGGAAGCGCTTCACCCTTGTGATAGTAATCAATGCCTAAACCTCCTCCAATATTTAGATACTTAATTTCAAATCCTTCACCACGTATTTGGTCAATATACTGGATCATTAGAACTGCAGCATCCTTAAATACGTTCACCTACAAAACCAAAGTAATATTAAAGAAAAATAATGTGCACCTGCTTACAATTAACAAACTGGGAAAATCTCTTTACACATAAAACATTTCAAGCAACAAAATTATCACTTCAGTCTCATACAGGAGTTAAATATTACATAAGAAAACCATAATATACTTTTAACTATCGTTTTGTATAGGGAAATGCAGTCGTGGGGTTTGTTAAAACCTTCATCATCTAAGCTAATGCGTTAGACTTGGACAACAGACGTAAAATAATAAAACTTGCTTAAACAGCAGTGGCATATGTCTGGTTGGTCCATCTGATCACAAAGTGCAGTTCCACAATAGAATGAATTTTCTATGGTTAAATCAGAAAAGTCTGACTCGCTGGGTAACAAAAAAATCATGATTACAAGTTATTTTACACTTCTTTTAAATTTTAGTGTCATCATTCTGGCCTTTTTCATCAACTTTCAGGAATTCTGTAGAACTCGTTAACGTGGAATATTACACAACAAGGCAATAGTCCAGTGTTTTAGCTTTGGTTTTAATCTTATGCTTTTAGCTTAATTGTCAATGCTTCACAGAACTTAACATTCTAACTTATAGCCTAAGTCTAATAAATTTGGAACTAAATTATATTTGAAACTTCGTCTCCATGTGAATGTACTAGAAGTGCAAGTTGGCACAAGACCTTTCTTATAATATCAGCACATGCAAACACCTTGTCTGATGTAGCTTCATATCTTCCTCTACCGCTTTAGACATCCTACTTCTGTATTGAATCAATATTGCAAGCAAGGAAAACCAAACACTTGATGCTGATTTTTATTTTATCCACCATGGAGAGAAAGTATGACACTGTTAGAAGATAAGTCAAGCAGGGAAAAGTTGGATCCAGCCTCAAGTATACATGTTGAAGACAATAGTTTTGACATGCAAATATTTTTACAAAAATGAATAGGTCAAACCCTTGATCAGAAATACCCACCATATGGCCATCCTCACAGTGACTGGCTTCATATAAGAAATAGAAATCTAACAAGATAACTAATGACTTTCAATGAATCGTTAAAACAGCTGAGATTGACCTATCATAATTTTAGAACTTCAGCCAATCATTGGATTATAATCTAAGAGATTTTTCAAACTAACTTGCATTAAGCCAAAAACAACAGTCATCCATAATTATGGAGCTTTTAGAAAGTGCAAAATCAGAAATTAGCGTTCCAACAATTTTAAGAGATATTTAAAAATTTTAATACAAAATATTAATTAATCTCGAACAATAAATAATAATAGAACTAGCATTTGCACCGAGAGGTGCAAATTAAACGCCGGAAGTGAAAACAGTAATAAAGTTAGGGAAAATTTATCACCTTATTATTGTTGTTCACATTACAGAGGATAACAGAGATCACAGTTATCCACAGAGAATGGCGGAACGGAAATCTGAGGAACAGGAAGACAAAGGAAATTGTTTGACAGCCCAGAGAGATAATATCTTTAAACTGACCAAGATTGGTCCAGCTTCTGCTGAGGAGACAAGCTGTAAAGTAACCATAGTTCCTGAAGAGCCTATGGAACATGAAGCTGTGCAGATAAACTGTAAAGTAATCAGAGTTCCTGAAGAGCTTATGGAATGTGAGGTTGCAGGGACAAACTGTGACGTAACCAAAGTCCCTCAAGAGCCTAGGGAGCATGAAGCTGTGCATAATCAATCTCTAAATACCCATCTCAATGCCCTTGAGTTTAAATATGAGCCTAGAGACAGTTGTCAGGACTCGGGATCTGTACACCTAGGATCAGGTGAGTGTTCAGTCACTGAAGTTCTTACTGAATCCAAAGGAAAATTTTCAGTAAGAACTATGCTAAGTGATAGACCACTAAGAAGGTGGCAATTAGTGATAGACCACTTCTCAACAGAAGACGTGTCAGAGATACCAGGGGGTAACTCCTCTAAATCACAGCAGTGGTCCAAGATAAAATCTCGCATTATGGGAAGCTTTAGGCTTGACTGGGAGCTGTTGAACCTGGACATATTTCCAAGCCCTTCACATAATGTCAGAGATATCTTCTCCAAGTTTTGCAATACTTTACTGTGCTCTTGAAGTGGAGGCACATCCAACTTCTCCAAGTGAATAGTCTTAAGCCGAGTAAGTGAAGATAGGGCTGTAGACCGTTCACTGTGGCTTTCTTGTACCCATAATTAAACACTATGAGGACTTTCAGTTTCTTCATGTAACTCAAAAATGATGGAAGAAATTATTTGGTTGCAGAAAAGAGTAATACCAAAGCCTCTGCTTCACCAAAATTCATCTCACACCACTGATCGTCTTCCATTGCACCTACATAGGTGAACCATAGAAGCAAAGCTAGATTAGAACATTATAGGTTATTGCATATATTTTCTAAGAACTTTTGAATCAATGATCAACACCTAGATATCATTAAAGGTCTATGGTCTATCGAAATAGGAAAATTTATTAAAGTTCTTACTGTCCTCCTATTTAGGCATAAGCAACCTCTTCCTGCCAACTATGCTACCTCGGGATGCCAAATATAGGGCCAAGTCTCGCATTACATCATGTTGAGAAAAGTACAGCTCAGAGGCACTGCCATAATTGATTGCTTGGCTCCTACTACATCCAATTACCAAGACAACATAATGTATAAGACAGAGGAAGCTATGATCAAATGATATTGAGCACACAACAATTAGAAATGAAGGCACTTACCTGAGATTGCTTGTTAAATTCAACAGATTTCTGCTTGCAAGCTCTAACAAGATGACAAAAGCATCGTGCCACTCCATCTTTCACACATAAATCCAAATATCCAATAATGCATCCACTGATATCTTTCTATCCTCTGGAAATGACCCCAAATCTAAGAAGCACTCCCGTGCTTCCTCATCCAAGGCATCAATACTAGTCTCCAAGCATCTAAGAAGCCCTTCTTTGTGATAATCTGATATTGATTCCCCTTTTAAGAGTTTGTTCTTGGCACCCTCCCAGGCCGGATGAGGCTGACCATACAAAGAGCTTCCGATCACCTTCAGAGCAAGTGGCAGACCTTTACATTCCGCTTGCACCTGTGATTCATACATTAGCAACACTAGTGAAAATTCTGTAGGTGGAAACCAATCAAATACCAAAAACAAAAAGTTGTTGAAAGCATGAATAGTTGCCTGATAAGTATAAAGTTCACTCACAGGTTTTTTTTTTATTGTTTATGAAGATGAATATACATATGGCTAGAATCTATTTTAATGGATTACCGATACCATTGTTAAGAGCATAGTAAGTATTAATATGGAATTATGTAAAACTATAATGATATCCTGATATGATATGCCACTGTAGTAATTGCTTGTAATTAGGGACATTTAGGAGAACACTGTGTCACAATCATTAAATTGAACCAAACTTAGTTTATCAAACTAAACCAAACTTGATGCATATCTTGATTAATAAACTTGAACCAAACAAGAAAAATAAACTTGCAAATCAAATCAAAGGAAACAAAAATTGTTTAACAAAAAAAAAATCATTGAATTTTTCTCAGACCCATGTGTGCTGGCACCCTTTAGCATACATTTCGATGTGCAAATTGGTGTTAGTTTACTTGAATTGCTTGGACAGTGCTCCAGCTACAACACTTTTTCCTTCAGTAGAGCAGTTCATACAGCAGAGTTTGGAGCTGTAATATTAATTTTTGTTTTTCAAATTTGATAAAACTACAGATTATGTATTGACTGGTTCAATTAAAGTGTTTGTTGTTTTATTTATAAGCAGTACACGTTTGTAACTTTAAGTACTCCTGAGACTCGAAGATAGTGAATTGGAAAATCTTAAAGACACAGTTTGCTTTTGCAGGTGAAAAGGATCATCAGGAAGCATAATTGTATCGTACTTCAAAGACAAAAGAGTTGGATCTTCTTCTAGGATACGTCTATGATAAAATGTTAGATATGGAAAGAGCCATAATAAGAGATTTCGAATTGCAGCTTTAACCTTTCTCAATGCATTTTCATATGACATCAAAGTTCATATGGGAGCTAGACTGCATGCTCTCGTTGGAATTAGTTGCATAAGAGTACATGCATGTCAGGCTAGTGCTCACTGCAGAGTATGCACTTGAGATAAAAAAAGGCAATCACTCATTTTATGTAGGGAACAATGCCTTCTCCCTCTCAGAAACCCCTGCAAGCTTTGACATCCTGCCTGTACAGAATGTTGATGGCGTTATTGTCCCTGTGATCAAAAGGTTAATACATCAGAAATTGGAAACTAAGGAATCTAATCTATCCTGGACTGGACTAGTTTTCCTTTGTTTGAAAGGTTTTGGAAATTTCTATCATTTGCACCAACATCTGACGATATCTTTACTCACGTTGTTCCTACCTTGTCTCTCAGCGCCCTCCTTTTTCCGCTTTAAAGCCTGCAATGACATTTATTGTGTTCCAATGCTGATGGTGCTTGTTTGAGGAGATTTCAACACTTGAGCTAAAATGCCTCCCATGCCAAGCTAATAATACCAAACACGGGTCCATTATGTATATACCTCAAATTGGTTATCAATTGTGCCTTTCTGGACTAAAACTCGACGATAGTGAATTGGAAAATCTTAAAGACACAGAGTTTGCTTTTGCAGGTGAAATGGATCATCAGGAACCGTACTTTTATCATACTTCAATGACAAAAGAGTTGGATCTTCTTCTTGGAGATGTCTATGATAAAATATTAGATATGGAAAGATCCATAATAAGATATTTGGATTTGCAGCTTTAGCCTTTCTCAATGCATTTGCATATGACATCAAAGTTTTTTGAGGAGCTAGACTGCATGCTCTCGTTGGCATTAGTTTCACACCAGTGCTCACTGCAGGGGATTCACTTGAGATTAAAAAAAAAGGAAATCACTCATTCTCTGTAGGGAATAATGCCTTTTCCCTCTCAGAAACCCCTGCAAGCATTGACAGCCTGCCTGTACAGAATGTTGATGACACTATTTTCGCAGTGATCAAAAGGTAAATATATAAAAAATTGGACACTAAGAAATCTAATCTATCATGGACTGGTTATGTCTAGATTTCTTACAGCAGAAAACCATCACACAATGAAGAAGGGGATCCTATTAAGTCCAGCCTTGGAGTATTAGCAAATAGAAAAGTGGCAACAAAGGAAGTGGAAGATGTCAAACAAAATGTCAAACATAATGTCAGCGTACCAAAAGCACATGTCTGAATTAATGGAAACTAGGAGTTAATGATGATCATCCATATATATGCTCAATCAAATAAGCCTAGATTATTTATTCCCTGATGGACTTTCATGTGCTACAATACAAAAATAGCTTTCTATCAAGAGTCAAGACAGTATCAACGCCTATATCTACTCAATCCTGAGAAGGGTCCTAGAAATCCACAATAAAAGAAGTTGTGGCTCCAAAACTTGACATGTTAGCTAAGACCTCAAAATACATGTGGAGGCATTTGTAATACAAAAGTCGATTCAAAACTTGTTCGCATAGTAAATCTGGGCAATTGTATTTGTATTGTTTTCAAAAAATTTGTTATTCCTACAGTCCTATGTCAGACAATAATACTTTGCAATGCATTTATAACAGCTTTTCATTTACACATTAATTATTGCATCATGCCATTTCCCAGTTTCCTACAAATTTGTAAATGACATTTTTAAACATGTACCATTTCCCAATACCATATGCACTTCTTGATTCCTAATGGCAAGAATCACATTAAGTGGCAATGTTTTGTTGTTTAATTGTGTTTGTATGGTGAAGTGTGGACCTTAAAAGTGTATGTATGGTAGATATCCATTCTTCCCAACCCAAATTTCCCTGCAATG